>JANVCL010000006.1:33162853-33183174 GCA_026546855.1 Erythroxylum incrassatum
GCAAATCTCATCAAAATTTGCAAATATTTTTCAGGACTCTGAAGAATACCCGTCGCCGAACGGGAGTATGCTTTCTGCGCTGTCGGGATCAGTTGTGTCTGTCTCTTGTATTTGATTTTTATTGTCTAAGTTGTTTTTTGAACCATTGTATGAGTGTTCGGCCCAATTGGCCACTGGAAATTATTTTGTTTATGTACTGACTGACTGATTAATGAACTGGCACACTGTACTGATTACTGTATAAATGAACTGCAATTGGACTGATCGGTAATAATGTTACGACCTTTGCATGTACTGTTTTATAAAGCAATGTATTGCCGACCAACTGTGATTAGTGACTCTGATTTGTATAGCATGCTTGTGCCGATCGGATTTCAAATTGAACAGAAATTTGTACCGAACGGACCGACCGACCGCTCTAGCATGCCGCTCGTACGGGCACGAGCTCGGACATCCCTCTCGATGTCGAGTTCGATTCGGCGGGAGCGGGGCGCTACAGTTTCTCCCTATCGTTACTACAAGAAACTTTTCTTTCTCTTGTGTGCACATGTAACTTAAAATAATGTGAAAAAATGTACTTGCTTCCTCTACTAAGTAAGCATTACTTATCGAACCTTCAACTTAAGCCTTATTTTTGACCGTTTTCTTTAAGTGATGCAAATACCTACATTACAAATAAGGTTATTACAATTATGTGATATAAACATGCTATAAGTTTTATTTAAATATTAACTATAATTACCTCTCAAATGAATATATCCATCGATATTGAATTGGATGAGCAAGTTTAGCCTCGTGTGCTAAATGTATAGGTAGATGCTCCATATAGTCAAAGAAGGTTGGAGGGAAAATCCCTTCTAATTTGTACAAGATTACTGGGATTTCCCTTTCTAGCTTTTTCATTTCAGTAAACTTTATTTCAAATGATGTTAACCTTCAAATAAACAAGCTTAATTTTGTTATAGCTTCCCAAACTTTATTCTATAACAACTCCTGAAATGCAATTGGAATTAACCTTTGCATAAACACATGACATTCATGACTTTTCATCTAAAATAACTTGTACTTCCTCATGTCTACACATGTTGACAAGATCGAAACATAACCATCGAGAAATTTTAGACTTTTTAACCATTCACACAAAATTTCCTTTGGTTTTTTGTTTAAAGTGTAACATGGCTTTGGATATTTACCCATGTGAAGATGTTTATTTAACTCATTCCTTCTACAAAAAAGCTTCAAATCAACTCATGAATTTGCATTGACCTTTGTCCTCCCTTCAATGTTCATTATGGTGTTAAACAAATTGTCAAAAAATAATTTTCAATATGTTTCACATCTAGATTATGATGTATCAAATTAATTTTCCAATATGGTAAATCCCAAAAGATACTTCATTATCTCCAAACAAAATTTTTGCTAATGCTTCTATTAACTTCTTCAACTTTAAATTCTGTAACTTTCAACAATCCTAATTCACCAAACTACTATAATATTTCTTCACCAGCTCTGTGAGGGGGAGGAGGTGTTTGTACCATACTATTCTTAATGAACTTTTTTCCATTACGATCTAAATGGATGATTTGGAGGAAGAAATTTCCTGTGGTTGTCAAAACAAGATGTTTTAGCCCCATTAGGAAGACAAAATGCATTAAAATTATTGCCACAGTAGGGAAAAGCCAATTTTCCTATTTTTCTCCATCCAGAAAAAATAACATACAAAGAGAAATCACTAATAATCCACATCAAAGCTACTCTCAATAAAAAATTTTGTTTAAGAGACACATCATATGTCTCCACACCAAATTCCCAAAGATGATGCAATTCAAGTACCAATGGTTGTAAGAATACATCAATTTATGCTTTCGATTCGTAGGCCCTAGCATAATCACCGTCAAGAACATATATACGTCATAAACACATATACTCCAGAATATGAACACCAGTCGAGAGAGGGACCCAGCCAAATAGTCATTCAGATTTGGGATACTAAAATTCTAACACCTAGTGCACCAATTAAAATTGAAAGAAGAAAGGCAGTTTAGATTCTGACACCTAGTGCACTAATAACAATAGGCTCATTTCACTAAATAGTAAAGAAATCCACATTGTAATTCATGCATTTGGTTGAAATGAATTTAATATGTATCCATGTCTAAGTTGGTATATGAAACTTGGCATACTCTAAAAGTCACATATGAACAAACTATATAAGCTAGTTGTTATTACAATTAGTTCTTAAATTGTTCAACTAATAGATACTCACCAAAAAATTAATCAACTAAATTGATCAAAGTAGTACATTAAGGTTCCAATTAAAGTAGTATTAGCTTTTTTGAGTTCCTAGTTAAAGTATTAATAGTTGTTATTTTTTCAACTTAAGTATGAATCATATGTAATCATATATAATGGGGAAAAAACTTCACCAACAAGATGTAGGGATTTATGATGTTTATTTAGTTTAATCCAAATTAAAAGATGGTTCTTATCCCTTACACTTTACTAAACAAACCTAAAACTTTTAAAATTTTATTTTGAAGAGTTATAACCTTTGTATGTTTGGTTCTTGGTTTTTTATATTCAAAAGGTTAGTCTCATTTACTAGTATTCATTCTCAAGTCTCTCTTTTTTTGTCTATTCTTAGTTGGGTTCTCTTGTTTCTAGTATGTCATCAAAATTGTTTCAATCATCTTATTATTTATTTTTCTTTATATTTTATTATTTGTATATATTAAGGACATAATAAAGTAAAATAATTTTAGAAAAATGAGCATAAATTAGTGTTTCTTTAATTAGGAAGCTTATAAGTATGCCTGCTAAAGATGGTTTAACACCTAAGGAAAAGAAGGAAGATGTGATTTTCTTTTATAGGCAATGAAATAATAATTTAAGACGATGAAGGCAACATATAATGATGTGAGAAACCTCTTAGAGAGACAATATAATCAAGTTGTCTAGTTACAAAAGATGCAAAACCCTCATTTTCTTAAAGTGAAGATATAAGACAAGCATAATCCAACACTACAAAAGAAAATTAAAAACTCTAATGTAATGATGATGATATTGATTATCATGTTAATGGTCAGAAATTTGTAGCTAGAAGCATACTCAAATCAATAAGGATGAGATAGAGTAATGAAAACATACATATATCATATTATACTATTTTATAGAAAATTTAAGTTTTCTTTTTGAAGCATTTGTATTCACACATACTTCAATGGTTAGTTTGGGGAGATTAGGTTAAACAAATTGATGCTAGTTCCTTTTTCTATTTAGTAACATAAATATAAGGTACTTTGTCATGTTCGAAAGACATGGAGACTAATAGGGAAGAGGAGGTTTACTAGACTATTTTAAATTAATAGGGCTTAACAGTCTAGCTAATGATCACTCAATTCATGTCCCTGAACAAATAAATATTCCATTTGTTTCTCATCAGTTAGACTACTCTACTAACAAAGGAGGTTTAGCTTCTACTTCTATAATTTTGTAGCATGTTTGACCTAATTCTTAACTTTTAGATTGTAATGCTCATGATACCATTATGAATTCATTAATTATATCTATTACTTTATAATCAGATGACATTATTTTGGGACTAAGAAATGTCTAATTAATGTAGAGTATGATTCTCACGAGTTTGTAGTTAATGTAGAGTATAAACTCTAAGAATCTATCAACTGAACTGAGTCTATAGTTGGTGTTATTAAATCTTCTACTACACTTAATATGGAATCCTCATATGTTTTAAAAGACTCGAAGAAAATCTAAGGGGAATCACGTGTTATCTTTATAACCTCTTAAGTCTTGATATGAATTTGTTATGTTAACATGTAAAGGGATTTAATAGCCCTAATACGTAATAACATGTTGATGATGACTTGAAGGAGTTAAGCCCCTTCATATTTTATATTTTAAGAACTAAATTGAGACAAAATGGGATTAATAAGCTAAATTTTCTTAGACACTCTTAACTAATTATTATTAATCATTGTTCTCATCATTATGTTATGATTATTATCTCTTTTGATCCCAATAGAGTGAATGCTCTAAACTCTGTAATCACATATTGAATCTTGCAATTAACCTGAAATTAATATAAGAAAGAAATTGTGTACATATAAACTCTAATTAAGCAGATATAAAACTTTAATCTCGATAAATTAAGTTTCTTCCACCTCTTATAATGTGATTTTTTATATAATTTGTATGTTTTATTTTATATATTCCTAGTATAATTACAATCATGTTTTAAAAATTGGAAAATAAAACTTCATTTAGATCTTTAATTCTCAAAGGTTTACACTAAGTGATGTTTTTCTAGATAATTAGGTCTCATGCTTAGTTCCTAATTCCTTAGTATAAGCCCATAAGTAAAATGGTCATAAAAGTATTTTTATTTTTTATTTTTTAAGTTATTGTATGATGCTAAAGGTGAATTCACTTGATCGAAGAGAGGAAAGGCAAAAATAGAATCCAAAAATTATATAGGTCAAAACCTAAAAGCTTAAGCCTAAACTAAGAGCCCATCAAAACCTATGAAATCAAGTCCAAACCACAAGCCCATAAACCTCAAAACTAAAGTTGAGCTCTAGGTACTAATAACTAATTTCCTATAGTTTCTCCTTTCTTGATTAAAGCCAAAATCCATTTGAAGCCTTAGGTACTAAGTTAAGAATTTTAGACACATTTTTAATCTCTTATTTCATTTTATTACATTTCAAATCATGTGGCACCAATCGTAGATTTTTTTCCATTTCAAAGCCCTAATATCCATTACACTTATTTTATCTTATTTTTAAGCTCAAAAATTCATTCTCAATATTTTATTTTTAATCCCCAACATCCACCTTTAAGTGTTTCATTTTTATTTCGAGTCCTATGATACAACTTCAAACATTTTCCCCATTTTAAAGCCCTAATATTCATTCTAGAGATTCTATTTCATATCTAGTTTAGTTTTAGGCCCTAAGAACTACCTATAGGCATTTGATTTTTCATTTCAAGTCTCATGGAACTACTCTAGGCATTTTCTTTAGATTCCAACAGCTAATATTCATTCTAGGCATTCCATTTATATTTTATTTTATTTTTAAGCCCTAAGATATAACTTTGGCATTTCATTTTAATTTTTTGACCTAATATCTATTCTAGGTATCGCATTATTATTTTCACTCCCCAGCCCTTAGGTAAGACTAGTTAAAGTATAAACTCTAAGAAGATTAAACCAATAGTTAAGAGTGAAAAACATTTCATCAGTATTCGTAAATTCATTTAGCTTTGTCTCTTGGTATTCATAAATTCATCAGATACGTTTCATCGAAAACTTTATAGGCATAAGAAATTCACCCCCAACTATTAAGAAAAACATTGGTACGTGGCATTTTTCACCAACAGGAACATATTCAACCACACATAGAACCATTAACAACTGAAGTAGACACAGACAACACAAATGAAATCAACCAAAATTGACCCAAAAAATTCCCTAATAAAAACAAGCAGAAAAATAAAAAAGAAAGTGCAAAGGAGGAATAACTAACCATTATGGATGATTAACCAGAGACCAAAATGATGACAATGGTGGATGGAACTGAAGATCACGACAGCGAGGGAAGAGGAAAAGAATTAAAACTTTCAAACGTTTAACAAAGGGGGAGGAGAGGCTATTAGGGTGACCTAAACGTGATAAGGAAATGACGTCATTTGTGGTTGAACAAACGACGTCATCTCCTTCAAATTAAAACAAAAACTTTGACATCATTTGAATTTACCTACGAAATGGTGGTTTCATAGTAATTTACCTACGGAACTCTATTTCCATCAGGAAATTACCTAAGGAACTTTTTCCATCCATAAATTTTGTAAGCATTTTATCGGGAACCATTTGCGACCTTTTTTACGACAATTTTCACTATTCTGTCACTAACTTTTGTTGGCAAAGTTTCTTCCGCTTCTAAATTATCATAACAAGATCGCATGGAAGACCCAATTTCTTCTATTTATTAATTATCATTATATGAATTCTTTGATTGATGGCATACCCGCTCATTCTACAATAATACCGTTATTTATAAATGCTAATGAAATTATTGTTAATCTAATATATATCCGATGATTCAAACAAGATCAATTACTTTTATCATAGATTTTTTTCTTTATTTAAAGAGGTTTACTTATATGTTAATAGTTGTTATACATCCTTGATTACATAGAGAACATTAAAAGTGGTTCATTCTATACCTTAGATTTAATAACTTCAAGTACTTGTAGAACTTCAAGAATTAAAGAAGAATGACATATCAACTGTATAATATCTCTAAATGGAAAATTCTCTTTCTAATGATTTAAATATTATTGGGAGATAAATTTCACCTATTGAATTCATTTCAATCATTTAATCATAATATTAGTATTGAATATAACACTACGACAAAACTGAGATTTAGCCACGATTTTCAATTTTCAATAACAATGGTAAAAGCTTATATTTTCGCAACGTTTTTGTAAATCGTCTCTAAATTCATGTATTTAATGATGATTAATCGGAGTCATCACCAAATGTGGAGCATTTTGTGATGGTTTATCATTTTCTTCGCTAAAAGTGAGGCCTTTGGTGGCGTTATTAAAAATTGCCGCCAAAAGGGTAACTTTTGGCAATAAATTCTTAAAATCACCACCAAAAGTTGAGATAATTACAAGTTTAACCTAATTATTCAATCTCTATAAATTTATTTAAATCTATGGACTTATACACAAATGATTCCTTAATGATGCCTATTGTACATAATACACCTCCTTCATAAAATTTTTTCATGAAATTAGAATGGAGCATCTAAACGTTGTAAAATATTTTCAAATTTTTAAACATATTGTTGAAAAACACATGATAGGTAATTTAAAATTTGAAAGGTAAATATTTTTCCATCATAAAAAGATAAACATACCTAAATTTTTAGTATTAATGAGACCAAAATATCATAAATTTAAGTTGACTACTATTCTTAATCATTAATATTTATTAACAATAAAATAATAATACATATAAATATTGAAATATGGTAAGCAATATAATATAATGATATATGGTTAGTAATACAGTATTTTAATTAAAAGTTTAACAATTCTTACAAACAAGACAATAAATAAAGATTCACACCTATTCCGTCAAAAAGGAAAAGAAATAATTATTTTTCTCGATTCTAAGTGACATGAGACTTAGTAGTAAGGCCTTGTTTGGTTGGCAGGAAAGTAAAGTTAATTTGGAATCTGATTCCTTAGAAAATATATCTATGGAAAGTAAAGATATTTTTATATTTGGATACCTATAAGAATTCTAATAGAAAAATTGGGTGGGTTCTTATTATAATGTTTGGTATGCAACAATATTTTATATAATGTAATTTAATTTTAACTTATTTTCCAATTATATCCCTCAACAAAAATTTAAATTATTATTAAATGTTATACTACAAACAAAATCGAAAAAGCCTTATTAACTAGCGTCTTCTCTCGTATTGAAGAAGCCTGTGTCTTCAAACCTCGTCCCAAATCTTTGCCTGATTCATCCAGCGGCTACTGCTCCCTCTGTTTCTCGCTTTTTCAATGCCTTTGTTATGATTTTGTTTGTTCAAAAACTAAACATGCTTCGGATCTTGTTGGAGTCTTTGAGTGTCCACGAATTCGATGACGGTGAAGATGAGTCATCTATCGACGTCGAACGTCTCTCTAGCAGTGGTCTCTCTCATCGTGGCGGTGACCTTTTCTCAAATAGTTGTATTTCTATCCTACTAGGCGCGATTTAACTTGGTCTTTCAGGGACTTAAGTGTAAAGTTCTAATCTTTACTCTTACTCTGTTTAAATTTCTGCTTCTTCTTTTCTCTTTGATCTGGTACAGTCGATTACAAAACCATCAGTGGTTGGATCTTGTTAACATGTTCTTAGGGTAGTCACTCCATGTACCCTTCTGGGTCGATCTTGGTTTAGGATCTTCTGTCTGTTTAGTGTCGTTAATGTTTTGTTGGCGAATGAATTGATGTTTAATTTTCAAGGTCGTAAATTCGAAGCTTTTGTGGTTTTTGTTTCAGGTGAGATATTGTAGAAGTCTTGGATCTTATCGACCCGGAAATGGTACGTCAATCAGGATATTGTTTAGCATTACATTTTCTATAATCTTGTGATTTTCAAATCACCAATGACCATTGCTAATGGTGAAAGCATCTTGGTTCTTGGATGGCAAGTGGTTAATGTGGATTTTAAGACTGAGCATGTGTTTTTGTTGTTATCATATAATGAGATGAATGATTCCTTGATTGGAATTATGGGGAAAAGGAATGAAGAGCAAAAAGTTTAATAAATTTGGTTTGGCGGTGAAGTTCATTAGTTTTTTTTAAGAGAAATTTGAATTAATAAAGAGTGTAGATGAATTTCATTAGTTGCATGAATAAGGTTTTGGTCGTCAGATGAAAATTCTTAGTTACTGTCATAGAATTAAGTTTCTTCTTTTGTTCTGTTTTTATGTAATGATTCAATGTGAACATGCATCCACAGTAATGGTTGCTTTTGCAGGTTTATCACTCTAGCTTTGTTGATGAAGAGGGAGTTACAAAAGCTTGTGGCTGCCCTTTACTCCCTTTGAAAAGCCATATTAAGGGTCCTGCTCCAGTTTCAGAACAAGGTTCACTTATTATGTTTCTTGTATTGTTTAAATTTTAACCGAGTATTTGGTGTTTAGGACTTGTATATATGTGTGAAATACTGCTGCTACAATGTTTTTCTGTCTTTGACATGGAAGCAATGGTGGTGTGTTTGTGCAGATAGGACCGATATTGCTGATGAAGCAATTACATTTTTTCGAGCCAATGTCTTCTTTAGAAACTTTGATATTCAGAGCTCAGCTGATAAGCTCCTTATCTATTTGACATTCTACATCAATGTGGCCTTGAAGAGACTTGAGGGCTGCAGAACGTTGGCCGAAGGGACTAAAGCAATCATTAACTTGGGTCTGGAGGATGTTCCAGTACCTGGAGAGCCTGGATTTCCTTTTCCTGGCCTTTTTACTGATCCTCAATCCAGGAAGGAAGCAGGTAAACTCTTTCTCATATTTGCTTTAATTTTCGAGTTAAACTCATGGAAGATTAACAAGTTTCACCCCCTATATTTTGTATCTCTATTTTAGACATGTTCTGCATCATTTCTGCATCTGCTGTCATTGTTGAAGTTTTCTTGGAACCAATAATGTTACATAGTCACTTGAGTTTAGCTTTACGCTTGGAACATCGCTTTCTTGATGGCAAATATTTAGATTTCTACTTGTCCACTAACTTTCCTCTTTGGCATAATTAAGAAACTTCAGTACAGACTTTCAACACGAGATTGTTACTATGTGGATCCTGGTTTCCTGTGAGAACCAGCTACTCGACTAGTTCTGACTTGGGTTTTTGGTATTTGTGTTAATGCACTCTTAATTGCAGAACTATTTAGAAATTACCTAAAGCAGATAAGAGAAGAAACAAGTGGGAGGTTGCTGAGTGTTGCTTATAGACCAAATGGGACTCCTAACAAATGGTGGTTGGCATTTGCCAAAAGGAAATTCATGAATGTCATTGTTCTGTGAGTGGATTTGGTTGCAACGGTGATAAGTGACACACAGACCTGAAGAACCGTATAATGGTAAGTTGGAAAAATCCCCTGAGAGCAAATGAAGGAAAATTGCATAGCTCGTTGATGATAACCCCCGTCTTGTTCTTCAGCCTAGGATCCTATAATTGCACGTAATCAAGTTTGTTGTCTGATTTCATTGTCCCAATTCAAAAGGATGGAGAAAAATGCTTTCTGCAATTAGGGTGCTTTTAGGAAAAGATTATATATTACAGATCTTGTCTTGGGAATTTTGTGCACGGCGCCATGAAGAACTTCTTCCACGAAGGGTTGTTGCACCTCAGGTACAGATTTTGATTCTTTATTTCTCTTGATTTATTTCTTTTATTGCCTTGGTGCTTGTGAGAACAGAGGTTGACAGCTGGTAATCTTGATTAATTGACAATTCTTAATGCATCAAACTATTTCATTGGATTTATTCCCTAGATAATCCTTCAATACCAGATTCTGAATAATTTGACCTTTACTGTTATCAAAAGTTTGCTGTCTAGCCCACCTTTTAAATGTTAAGTGACTCTATGCCTAAATTCAAATGTGTTTAGAAGTTGTGGATAAAAACTCCAAAATTTTCTGTACTCTTTCAAGCCGTTTACTTAACAAGGGTCTTATAAATCATTAGTGCTGCCAATTTTCTTCCATGAAAAAGCTAATATTTTGAGATCCCTTTGCAGGTAAACCAATTGCTTCAAATTGCACAAAAATGTCAGAGCACGATTGCTGAAACTGGGACTGATGGGGTTTCTCAACAGGATTTGCAGATGAACAGTAATATGTAAGAAATTAAACAGTCATTCTCATTCCTTTTTCTGTGAGATGATATTGAATTTGTTGTGCCTGGAGCTAGATGGTCTGGCTGCAGTTTTTTTTATACGAATGTAAAGATTTGACATGACAGGGGCCAGTGACCAGTACTTCGCTTGTAATTAATATCAACTTGGAAATTTATGTTGTTGCATATGCTTAAGCTTATATAAAATCTCAACTGGTAAAAAGTATTGAAGTGAATTATGAGTGCTCAAGTTGGGTAGGGATGGATACCGTCCTTAAGAAGAGTTTTTGAAGAGTATTGTCTTGCATTATGTGGGCATACATAAGAAGATTTGAAGCATACTTTTTTTCCAGCAGTTGGAACTTTGTAACCTGCAACTCTTATTATAATGCCGCAGCCATGTTTGCTTTTTATGGAACTGCTTCGAGAGATTTTAGCTTGTCTAATACTTGGTTCAATGACTGTCTATTACTGTTATAGTATCTGCCTATGCTATGAATTTAGGTTACTGGAGTTGACTTTAGTTTTTGGTTTGCACAGGACTTGGATGCTACCAATAGAACTTTACTAACTGTTATTTCTAACACAATGTCAATTTTTTGAAGGGTCTTGACTGCTGGTCGCCAGCTTTCTAAGAGTTTGGAGTTACAATCACTAAATGATTTGGGCTTTTCAAAGAGATATGTCAGATGCTTGCAGGTCAGATTTAAGGTTTTTTTTTGGGTTCTAGATTTTATTTTCACTTTTAGTTGATATGTGGTCTTGTAATGCTTTTGACTCCAAATTTTTGCAGATCTCTGAGGTTGTGAATAGTATGAAGGATTTGATTGATTACTGTCGAGATCACAAAGTTGGGCCACTTGGTAATTGCTTTATGGCTGCATGATAATGAACTTTGAGTTGCTACTTCTATCGGCTACATATTTTGTTTATAGTGTCTTCGGTAACTTGGATAAGATTGATTTCAAATGCACTTGAAATGAGTTCTTTTAGGAAAATTTGGTCAATGAATTCAGATTAAAATTGTTTTCTGCTGCTCACAAATTTTTGAAATGAGAATTATGATGTCATCTGAAAAGTTTCTGCAAATTTTCACTCTGAAATGATTGGTGCAGAGGGTTTGAAAAATTATCCTCGATATGCCACTGCAACTAAACTCCAGGTGCAGAAGATGCAGGACATGGAGCAGCTAGCAAATGTTCAGGGTCTGCCAGCAGATCAAAACACCCTCAATAAGCTTATGGCTTTACATCCTGGAATTAACAACCACATGAGCAACAACCATCATATGGTTAATCGGGGAGCATTAAGTGGTTCAGCCCAGGCCGCTTTGGCCTTGACTAACTACCAGAATCTGCTGATGAGGCAGAACTCGATGAATTCAAGCTCTAGCTTACTTCAACAGGAGAATGCATCATCCTTTAACAATACTAACCAAAATCTGTCCTCAAACTTCCAAGGGTCAGCTGCTTTCATACCAGGATCCGTGCAGAACTCACCCATAAGTGGTTTCTCAAGTGCGAATCTACCACCACAGCAGCCACAACAGTTACAGCAGCGCTCATTAAGCAGCAACAGCTTACTTCAACAACAGAATTATACACCAACCCCTCAAGGCACCCCATCCTTCCAACAACAGCACCAGCAGCAGATGATCCAGCAATTGCTCCAAGAGATGTCTAACACCAGCGGGGGAGGGATGCAACAACAACATTCACTTGGTGGGCAGAATGGTCACGTGACTGCTCCAAGGGGTGGAATGGGCTATGGAAGCAACACTTCTGCAGCACCTGTAGCTTCTTCCACTGTGTCGGGAGGTATTTCAGGACCTGCACGTAGCCGAAGCAACAGTTTTAAAGCTGCAGCAAATAGTGATTCATCCGCTGCCGGAGGGAACAGTAGTTTTAATCAAAAAGTGCCTGATTTACCACAGAATCTCCATATACCGGATGAGTTAGTTCAGGATATTGCCCACGAGTTTACTGAACCTGGATTTTTTAATGGTGACCTTGACGATAGTATGGATTATGGTTGGAAGGCATGACCATTCTGGCTTGGACCAGCTGGTAGCTCTTGTCAACCTGATTGCTGGCAATATTTTTATGTACAGGAAATGAAATAGCCACGTTACTGTTTTCTCTTCTCTTTGTTCTTATATATTTCGATATTATGGAATTTGTTTGACATGGACTTAACTTACAGTAGGTAACTAGCTTTGTGTTTTCGCCCATCCCCTTCCTTCTTTTTCCTCTCTTTCAGCTTTTTCTCTTATGAAGTCTTGCAAGTGTAATCTACTGCTCAAGTGAACAGTTGATATGATATCTAAATGATTTTTGCTTTAAATTCAGTTGCTTCTTGGAATTGGAATAATAATAGGTTCAAATGTACAGGGGACTTTTTTTTTACTATAATGTGGCAAATGCTGACTTCTTATTAGGTGTTTCAATTGTAAAATGTTCAGACTTACCATTTTGTGAAACTTTCCATTGGTTCGTAGTGATCAAAATTTCAACATCATATAATAGGGTATACAACATAATTGAATTTTAATTTAGATTATCTAAATGAAGTTTCTAAATGCAAGTTCAAGAGGTTCTCTCAAAGATCAAGAGAACTATACACATCTAACAAAAGTCGTCTCTGCCTAATAAAATAGTTTACAAAAAAGAAGAGTCCATAATCTGCTTTCTTTGGCCTTTTGATTGCATTCTTACAACAACAACAACGCTCACTATAACTCTTATTGATATGCAAAATTTAAGGAGGTTAAATACGCATTCTTAATGTCTCTCAAATGCTTTTTATGGTGATTTTAACCATGGCTGTTGGATTTTAAAGCAAGAAAGTGTAGAGCTAGGAGTGGTAGCTTCATCTCTGTAACATCATTTACTAAAGATTCTATCTCTAGATATGTAACTTGATATGTGAACTTATCACAAAACCTCATCATTTGACTCATCATCTCCGATTCCGATTACCATACCAATGATCATATTCTACCAACCCCTTATGCCCCAGTCCATCAATCTTCTTGTCATTCTCTACGAACGAGAAATCACATGGCTGTGGACATTTTGTGATCCAGGAAATGAGCAACTTTCTTTCTGTGGGTGGTACTTGAGCATGCACTTTCGAGAAGGATATAGTATCTCGACATCAAACGGCTGTGAGAGCGGCCGTCCCAAAACTTGAACTTCAGAAACGCTGTAGTGTCCAGGCATTCAATGAATCAGATTAAGACAATGTAACCAAAATATGCAGCCGAAGCATAACAAGTTTGACATATATGAAACCAAAATATGCAGTCAAAGCATAACAAGTTTCACATATATGAAACCAAAATATGCAGTCAAAGCATAACAAATTTGACATATATGATACAAAGATCATAGCAGATGTATACCTAGGATTCATTTGCAGAAGGGGAAAGAAAAGAATAGATACAGATTATTACTATGTAGTGCCAGTGTGTGTGTGAGAGAGAGGCAAAAAGAGGACAACCATATATAATATAATCCATCAATGTCTTGTCTCTGAACTCTACCCAGTAGTTCAACTTTAACAAATCCTCCAATGCAAAGAACTGGTTCAGGTAACTTAAATGCTTGCAAGCAGTTCTCCTGTCAAGAATCAGCAAGTAAAGAATGAAATATGCCAACAAATACATTAAACAATAAACCAACATTGCATTCGTTATTCATAGACATTGAAAGCTCGAGTTTGCATTTTGTCAAAGTGAATGAGTAACAGTTACTGATTCTGGAAAATAGCACTATAGGTCAGAATCAAATAGCACATGATAGTATTTATCCCTGAAACAAATGTTACCCTGCACAAGTGATAACAGAAACTACAGACCAGGAACATAAGAATGAAGTGCATGTCCAAAACTCAAAGGATATCGTGATGAGACACATGGCAGTTACTTGAGCCATAGGATATTCTGGTGAAGTGTACATCCAGAAGATGTTGTCATCAATTAATTCATGTCCAACTCTAGAATCGGCCATGTGATGATCTGATAATTCCAGTGGAACCTTGGGGAAACCAAATCTGAATCGGACACTCTTGGATCTATATATAGGGAAGCCATATTGAAAATATGCTGATCATGGACACGAAAATTGTCCGTCAGTGTACAAGAAGAAGATAAAATTTCAGCGTCCAAGGCATGCCGAAATGCATCACGAGTAGAAAAGGAATTAGGGTTAACCTTGGAATGGTTGAACACGGATTTCAGAAATGAGGCACAGATTAGAAGTTAGCCTATAAATTAACGTTTCCGGAACAATTGGGTCGCTTTGCCCTTCGCTTGACCAGTATGAAGCTCCATGCATAAATCTATCACTTGCCAACAAAGTATTTTGGATGCTCTCTTCTGGGTAGTGATCAGTACTGGATGCACTAATAGCCTCTGCTATGCAACCAGTTTGCACACAAGGGGTTAAACCCCGAGCCAGAAGTGCATAGACTCTATGATTCCTTTTGAGGGACTCCCCTTCTTTACAATCACCTAGTTCAACATTCACTGGCTCGATCAAATTGTCAACTTCAATGGCACGAGTAATACTTGTTGCTTCAGGGAAAATCTTCAAGAAAAGTTGCTTAGCAACTGAATTTTCCATTACTGCGAAGAACAATAAACTCATATCAGCTTCAGTATTCCATTCGGTTGGTAGTGAAAGCTCAACAAAAGGGAATTCCCATTTCTTAGAAGCAGACATACCAAAATGGTTCCAAGATTTGGAAACCAAGCAAACTCGAGCAGCATCAGATGGGTCGTCCAAAAGCAGAAAAATCTTGACAGACATGTCAATTCCAAGCCATTGCACAAAGTCACGACTTTCTTCCATAGCCGACATCTTGCACACAGATTGAAGAAACCCTTTTCAGTAATCCATCAACTACAGACAATCAACACATTTTCAGATCCCATTATTATGACTAGAGGGCCGAGTCCTTCTATATAATTTCAGAGAAAACAAAGCAATTCAATCAATGAGTAAACTAAACAAAGAGCCATTCTGAGTTCTGACAGAAAAAAATAACATTAAATTCCCATATTCTCAGAAAGAACAAACAGTTTCATGAAATCCACTGAAAAAGAAAATCTAAGATGAAGCTATATCGAATTTTAGATGAAGAAAACGATGAAAAAGTTTGTACTTTTAGGGTGACAAAGAGATCCAAGCAACCTCAAAGCGAAACCCAACAGAGACAAAGTTTCTGTTTTTCTTGAACAACTAGCCGACACAAGATAATTACAAAGAACGATAACATTGAATCGCATTACAGTATATCTTCTTAGAGCAAAGCAAAAATATTCAATACGGTACTTGCACGTAACCCTCTCGCGTTCTATTTCCGTGTAACAATCACCCCGGCGTTCTATTTTTTGAGTCTTTTTATTAATACAAATTTCCTCTTCTTGTCACATAATATTTATTATGCTTGTGGATAAAAAATGGAAACTTTAAAATATATGAGATTTGATCACTAGTTAGTTTATATAATTAAGAAAAATTTTCTTTTATCATGCAACCAAATGATACACTTCCCCTTTTTTTGCTTTTTAATTAAAAATATTTTGGTATAAAAATAATTAATTTGGATTTAGCTCCAACATTGTGATAATTACATAAAACACTGTTGAATGGGTTTAACATATAATTATTAGAAAAGCAACCGAAAATTTTAATATAAAAATAAATTTTATAAAAAGTAATACTTTAGATTTTTTTCCTCCAAATTTCAATTCATCATAGTATTCAAATATGTGATATTATTTGTGATTATACATGTTATGCATATTGATCCTTTAATCTAGTGATTATCTAACACATTGCTTTTAGAGATGAAAATTGGGTCAGACCTTAGGTCAACAGATTGATCTTCAAGTAGGGCTCAGGCAACCCAAGTTCTGCTCAGCCCAAGGCACTACAAGAAAATGTGTGTTTAGTGACGAAAATTACTGACAGAATGTGAAGGTTTTTCGTCAGCAAGCAAATTTGTCGACGAAAATTACCGACCACATGAGTAGTCGGAAAAATGGCTGTCGGTAATCTTTAGTGACAAAATAGAAATATTATGGCGGTAATTTATTTTTAAGTATTTCAGTAACTTTCCAAACGGAATATTTCTATTCTGTTGGTAATATTTATCGACGGACAAAGTATTAAAAATCTATCGGACATTACGCGATGGTAAGTTGTGTTTTGTTGGTAAATTTAGCGACGAAAATTTTATGTACGTTGGTAAATTTAGTAACGATCAATTTGTTGAAGTTCTGTAGGAAAATTTAGCGACGGTAAGTTTTTCCGTTTGAAAATTTAGCGACGGTAAGTTTTTTCGTCGAAAAATTATTTACCGACGGAATTATCATATTTATCGGTAAATTTAAGATGATAAGTTTTTCCGACGAAAAATTATTTACCGACGAAATTTTCTCGGTAAATTTAATACTAAATTTACTAATAGATATGATAATTCTCCTGGTAAATGCACAGATATTGTTTTTTTTTCACACATTTAGGTTATAAATTTAATTTTAATTGGTAATCTTATTATTGATATTTAATTTCTACAGTTATCTGGTGATAAATTATTGAATTTTTTCTACATTTAATTTGTCTAAATAGTAAGTTGCATGATAATATAAAGTAAAAAGTACCTTAATTGATAATAAAAAATATATTATCTACAACAATAAATATGTAATTCATACAAAATGATTTGAGAGTAGCAAAACTAAGCTATACAGTTAGTGAAGGCGGATGGTTTGACTGCTGTGATGAGATGCTACCTCTCCCCTACAACTCATCCATCTTATGACGGAGTTGTCGACTGTTGCAACTGAGTTGCCAACATCTATATTGTGCTATCAAGTTGAATGATTCTCTCATTGGATGCCGGCCGCGTACTAGATGCAACTGTACTGGACGTAGAGGATTACAAATAGCATGTGTTCGCAAATGAATCTAAGCCGAAGATCCTTTCACAATAGTTCCTACTACCCACTGCATTAAGAAATGTCTGACTCTCATCAACAGTTTTCAGAGTGTTGAGATTGTCATTGGATGCTTTATTGTATTTGGTCATATCAGGAGGCAATGTTTATGTTAATAAGTGATAATTATTAAGAATTAATATTAAAACATAAATTTCACATATACTAAGTTCTCTACATCGGGTGCTGATGAAGATCATACCAACATGCTTCTTAGTGTGGTTGTATAAAAAGAATTGACGGGGTATAGTCTTCCTGCCCGTAGACTTTTCCTACATCAGAATAAAATTTTATAAGTGAACTACAATTTTAAAAAATTTCGGCAGAGTTTTCTCTATTTTTATGATATTTATCCTTGTTGAATAAAGAAAGTAACTCAACAATACAACCATATAGGGTACCAGACATTTATAACATTATCAATCTTCATAATACACGTATATTTTCATTCCAAAATTCACACATCAAATTAGATTAAAATACATCAATGCAAAAAAAAAAAATCAAAACACATAATATAAAGTGTAGATAATTACAAGTTTTTCTGCATGCTCCTGGTACACTCTCCGCCTAGTCCTCCACATCTGTTGATAGAATTGCGTTCTGAAATAAGCATTACCTTGGGTGATGCCCAATACTATTGCCAATGACTCTACATTTCTTCAAATATATATGGAGGTCGTACACCATTCTTGTGTAGCGCGTCAAGAAAGTCTTTATAATATGTACGAGCTCGCTTATACCGTACTTTATAAATTATTGCGTCAAATTTGGAATCTCAAAAAAATTCTTTCTGACAAAAAGAAAAACATATTATAAGCACTTATAACCTACAATATTTATCTAATTAATGTATAAAATTAATTAGATAAAAAACACAAAATAATATAGTTTTTGTACCTCAAACCCCTGATAAGAAAAATCCTTTATTGCTTGAGAAACATTTTTCCATATATAACCTTTAAGATTAATTTTCTCCTTGAACTTGGATGTCATATTTCTTGAGCACGTTCTAGACAGAACAAACCTAATATATACGCAATGTTAGATCATTTTCAAATTAAAACCTATAACTTCAGTATAAACCTATGGTGTTATCATCATGTATTTTCACTCAAAAATTGTTGACTATTGTGATGTAAGTTCTTCCATTTACTCCTTTAGCTCTAGGTTAGAGGTTGCCTTTTTCATCCGCAATATCTACCCCTGATATCTCTATCGGTATAAGGGTGATGGATGGTGTAGGGCTGCTAGATGGTGTAGCAGCAGGTACAGAAGGTGATGTCTCATTTGCATGTATAGTAGCTCGAGGTACAATACCTGATTCTGTAGCAACTGCAACATGTAATGCTTCACCTGGAAAGTAATTGGCTCCAAATCATGGTGACCTTAACCTTGGCCGTATCATATTCTGTTTTCTCTTTGGTGACATATTTTAACCTTAAATTCACATTTTATTGAATATTCCAATAATAAAAACAATATAAATTGAATATATAACAATATATTATTGATGTAATAATATATTTATTCATGTAATATTCTATTACAAACACAAACTAACCGTTATCATAATCACTTAATTGTAAATCAAAATCATCATCATCTTCTTGTTTCTGAAGAATTAGAATCAAACTCAGGCTCTTCTTCAGATCTCTCATCCTCTTCATCCTCTCCAGTAAAAATTTCAACATATTAATTATTTGGATCATTCAAAGGTTCATTCTCTTCATATGTAACACATGTATTTATTTCATAAAAATCTTCCTGAAATGCTTCACCTTTAATTCTCTTATTTTCTCCTTTTCCATATAACTCGAAAATACCTCTAAGTTTTACTTTACAAACGGGCAATCAATTTGACTTATCTTGTCGTAAGTTGGGAAAAGGGACATAATACACCTGAATCGCTTGCATCACCAACACGAAAGGTTCAAATTGTCTAAATCTTCTTCACTGGTTAATTTCAACTAGATTGTATTAGTTGTGCACTTTTATACCAACATTAAGAGTTGGATCAAACTAGTCACACTTAAATATCACACTCCATTTTATTGGCAATGCAGAATACTCAATTTCAAGTATCTTAATAATTTTGCCGTAGTAATCCATCAATTATCCCTATATGCAAACCCCACTATTTATTGTTGTCATACTATGAGCATGATATTCTGTATGAAATTTGTATTCATTAACGAAATACACTAGATATGATTTAACATTTCGCAAAGGTCCTTTCACAAGATCACATATGTAACATCCCGTTACTCATGTTAAGGAAAAAATAATGAATTATGAGAAATTAGAAAATATATATCATGCCTTTCATATTTTTGTACATACATGAGAATTTTGATTATTGCATATGAATATGATTGTACATGAATTTATTGACATTTTCAGAGTATAATTGATTTATAAATGTGATTATATTAAGAATTGTGGTTTAAATGTGTTAAAAACTGATTTGGTGTTACTACTTGTTGTTTCGGAAATTTTGGTGAATTTTAGGAAATTTCGAAAATTTGGGGTACATTTGGACTAGGACAAATGCCAACTGGTAGGATAGAGTGATGCATGAAAAATTTGAATAATTTAGCCTATAATTAAGGGACATTTGGCATAGTTAAATTGGTGACAAATGAATTAGTAATGAATTGACAAATGGATCAATCATTGTGTGAACAATGGGCTGGTAAGTTGATGACAAATGACATTGATAAATAGACAAGGGGTTGTTGTACTTAAATGACATGTGACCTAGCTTTAATGGTGACATATGGTAGCATATATACTTGATACTTGTTGAACATGCCTTTAGACATATGGCCATTCCATTAGATGACACCTAACACCTTAGGTGTAACTTTCAGCAGGAGCAA
>JANVCL010000006.1:33183274-33199289 GCA_026546855.1 Erythroxylum incrassatum
TATCTCCCAATATACATATCGAAAAATTGCAAAATCAGTGGCAATGGAAAGCTAACAATATAGGCTTCAACTTTCATTAAGACCATTTTCACCAATTCCTTCTAAATTAATCTAGAAAAATCATCAAAAAGTTAGGTCATCAATCCGGGTACTGTTCACACAGCCCATGTCACTGATTTTCCAAGCCAAAATTCAACCTCTTAAAGCTACAATTAGACAACACTTATTTCACACAAAAACTTAGCCAACAAACTCAAGTTCAATTTGGTCCAAACCTCACCTCATTTGCTTACCTACACAATTAGTTATGATCAAAACATTGCACTAGGTCAAAAATCAATTTTCCAGCTTTGCTCCTAAACTTATATCCTATCACTTCCAATGCCAATTACACATCAATAAGCATCCATTTTAGCCAAGAAAACAGCCACAAATTCATCAAGCCATTCAAGGACTAGGTAGCCACAAAAATGGCAGCACACACCACTAATCATCTTCCTTTAATAAACACTCATCTAACATTATTAAAATCAATCCAAAACCAATCCAAAACATCTTTACTTTCATTCACTACATCTTACCTAATCAATCATCAATTTATCAAACAAATTATATACCCATAAACACCAAACACAATTTCATGCTATGTAGTGTATAAGCATCACAATTAATTTAAGTAACTTCAAAACCATAATATCAAGCATGATTCTTACCTATTAAGCTTCCAAATTCTCAACTTTCACCAAGTCTCTAACTTCCACTCATCACTCACGATCCTCATCATCTTAAGGGGGTTGAAGCTAGGCCTTGTTTAGGTGAGTTACAAGTGGAGAGATTCACTTAAGATAGAAGAGAAAAGTAGAAATTTACAAAGGAGGAAAGGAGGAAAAATTAACAAAGGAGGAGGAAGAAGAGGAGATTTCGGTTGGTGAATGAATAAGGCATTTGTTTTTCATTCTTCCTCTTTTAACAATAAATTGAAGAAGCATCGAGAAAATGAAGACCAAGTCCAAGCCAAGTGTCAAACATTAAATGCTTAGGGAAGAAAAAGACAAATTACCATTCAAAGCATGGATAAAAAAATTAATTCAAAAACCAACCAATTTTCAATCCCTTGATTAAGGGTCCACTTTCGGTCCCAACAAAAACATAGTCAATAGGCCCAATTGACAGTACTTTTCACTACTGAAATTTAACCGGTTCGCCACTTGGCGATTTTTTCCGGTCCAGGAACTTTTCTCCGGAAAAGTCCAGAAAAATTCCTAAAAATCCCTTAACATATAAAACACACAATAACTCACTCCAATAAATTTTTCAAACACAATTTCCACATTAATCACAAGAAAATGCCGTTTAGGCCCAATTACCGAGAATGTCATGTATGCATGTACAGTTATTTTCATGTGCACATATTTCACTGTTGACCAATACCAGTATGCATGAAATTTTCCAATTAATCCTAATCACTCTCGACCTTTGCCAAATTCCTATGTTACCCTTCCCGTCGAGGGTGGGATGTTACATTTCAACCTGGGTGTGATGATGACTATGGTACGTGACATTTTTTACACTTGTGAATAAAAAAAGCAAGGTCTCACTGCAACGCTCTTCAACACAAAATAGGGCCTGCGAAAAAAAATATTTCGTATTTAATATAATACACTTGTTCAATAGTTTTGTTATATTTTTAATATATTAAAGAAAGAAATCAGAAAATAAGGCAACTGAGTACAAAGAATTAAGTACCACCTTTACTTTAATATAATAATACCATAATTGAGTACAAAGAATACCATCATAACTTATAAAGAAGACTATGACTCTATAGAAATTATACTACAAATCTATATAAGAACCATGTCCACTTTTATCACCTTAAAGTCTATGTTAAGTGTAAAAGATCCAAATGTCAAATTTGTGACGATATCATATACAATCAAAATTATATGATAACTCGGTTATTAGATGTCCTAGAAAATAGCTTATATTCATTATTTTTCCATATTCTTAAATATATTGTAAAGAAAAATCTAAGGTCTCATGATGATTTGACCATAATATGCTTTAGATATAATAGATCACAAGGTATAACTGTCATTCTTTTAAAATCTCCTTATAATGGAATATGTGATGACATAGTGCAAGTAACGAACAACAACATATATGATTTCTTGATTTATGGACCCGGTGGGAGAATAGATGAATTTATCCTACAATATGTTCCTACTATATTTTAGTATTTACCTCAAGGAGATCATTTGATCATAGTTTATCCTTAAATGGAACAACTTTGGTTTGGTATAAGGATTAAAACCCATACTTCACTACAAACTCATTAAATGACATGTTCTAGTGTTTCTTTCATAGCAAAAAGCTAGCAACACCATTATCATTCAAGCCTAAATTTTTATGGACTTAATAATAAAACTTCTAAAGCTATTTTATTATAGCACAACTCTTCCATTCTAAAGAATTTAGTCCATCCTTTTTCTTGAACATCATAATGAAATAGCAAGTAAATTTAAAAGAAAAACATTGAATATTTAATCCAAAATGGTGGATATTTGAAAACATGTGGGATAAGAAAGCTAGAACACAAGAGATCACTAGTATTAAGCACTAAGAGGGGCAAAGATGGGTGAGTTTCTATCACATTAAAGAGAAAAAAAATTCATTCAATATTTTGTGTAAAAATAGATGGAAAAAGATAACTCATCAAAATACCATAGATGTATAAAAAGTGTATCACCTTTACTTTAATATGTAGATACCGCAATTAAGTACAAACAATACCATGACTTCATCAAAACTATAAAACCCTAATTGATAGTTGTTTTTAAGTAATACAAAATAATAGCTATTATCCCAACTTTTTAAGTAATATTTAAAGTTGTCAATTATTTTAACCATGAATTAACTTCCTTGATAGTTGATTAACCAAGTCTCACCAATATCCCTAAGAGACGTTTCTCAATTTTAGAAAAACAAGATATGATATCCGTAAGAGACATTTCATCGAACAATTCATAGGCAACCCAAATTCATCTCTACCTAACAACAAATTTGCTATATTTTTCCATTATTCACCAACATAAACATGTTCAAACAAATAATGAATCAACCATAGTCAAAAAACACAGAATATTTCCACAAAATGCACCAATCGACGTTCATATGACCATTTAACAACAAAATTTCTCACAGAAAAAATAAACCTAAAGGTTTGGTCTCATTAAGGCACCAAGTTTGGTCATAGGCACGCCTCCTCTTGGACTTCAAATGACGAAGAATAGCCCAACACAATGGTCTTCAAGTCCCAAGTGAATCCGGTCTAAAGATTTGAGACAATTGGATCAATTTGGGCTGTGATCCAACTAGCTCTCCTCCAATAGGTTTGGATAGCTCCATCCTCTCCATAAGTTGGCACACATATGCATATAAGGCCTCCTTAAGCCTCTTGGCCCTAGCTCTGGTCATGGTCCCAGCTGGCATAGCTAGCTCTCTCCTTTGGGCTCCCCCTGTTACTGTAACATCCAGCTATCTAAATTAAAATTAAAATTATGATTATTAGAGATTAATGAGAAATTAGGAAGCATAATTCATGCTTATGCATAATGTGATATGCACATACACGACACTATTGATCTTTCGCATTACAATTATTTGTACATGCATTCATTGAAATTTTCTGGGTATAATTGATTGTTAAAAATGAAATTAAAATGTGAATTGTGAACTTTTTGAGCTGAAAATTTATTTGGAGAATATTCTGATTATTTTAGATTTTTGGTAAATTTTTGGGAATTTATGAATATTGAAGTATGGACCAATTATACTGAGACACGTAGGCTGCTTAAATTGATGAGCCTATGTATATGCACGACACGTGGTACCATGAAACAATGATAAATGTAAACCATGCAAGAGAACACGTAGATATATGTTCTAGACGTTGTCTCCCTACAGCTCTCTCTCTCTCATTATTCTTCACCGAGAGTAGTACTGTTATCAAAAACTTTCTTCTTATTAACCAAACACCGAGCATCAAGTTGTTATTCTTATGTCAGTGATTCACTCTCTCTGTTGGCAAAATTGCTAAATCAAGTAACTCTGATAATGTTTACGGTGTACAAATATATATATACATGCATAAGAAGTTTTAGTAGTATAGTTTCGGTGAATGAATGTGATGCGCGGAGTAGATGAAGAATTAGTGAATTTAGGGAATGAGTAGAAAGTGTATCAAGATTGTGATATTTTGAGTTAAATGGAGATTAGTGAAATAATTATAATTACATAAAATAATGGTTGGATGTTCACGGTGTTCATGCTCTGTTTTTCTTGTTAATATACGTGAATGTTTTTGGAAATGTTTGAAGGAATTAAAATAAGTTTGATAGTAAGGAATGAGGATTTGGAGAGGTATTAATATAGAAAGGAGTTAAATAAAGTGAAAGTGTAGAGGAAAGTGAAAAGAAATGCATCAGATGAAAGTTAGAAAAGTGCAGAAAATAATGGTCATTCACGATGTTTTGTTATTTAACCGTGTACTTATGTGAATATTTAGAGATGATGTCAATAGTAAGTTGTAATGAAAATGGGAAGATTCAAAAAGAAAACCATATGATAAAATGAGGTTGTTATAGGATATTCACAGACATGCAGAAACATATATGCAATAAAGTTGATGAACATGCTCTGTTTTTGTTATATATGCGTAAATGTTTGGGTAATGTTAGTGATGGATTTATGTGGGGTTAGAGTTAAAGGGAACATAGAATAGTGTGGTGTTATGTTTCAAGAAGGATTAAAATGACAGGGAAAAAAGAAGAAAAAATATGAAATGAAGATGGAAGAAAGATAAAGAAAAATGGAATATGCTTACGTGAACAGTACAGTTTTTGATATGCATGTACAAAATTTTAGATTTTTGATTTATTTGTGTTGGGTTTAATTGAGATGGAAGTAGAAAAGATGGCTTATGCAATAGATATATTAGTTGTGAAGTGTAGGAAACAGAATTTGGAAGAAAAAAAATCTGGGTTGAAGATAAGAAGAAGAAGCTGCGTTTTATTAATCTAGATAGAGAAAAGGCGATGGGTTGCATGTATGAGTTTATGAACTAGAGTATTTTATTAAACAACTTTAAGTCTTTTGACTATAACTTTTTCATCCGACCTCTAAATGAGTTGAAACTTAAACCAATAGATTCCTAAGACATTTTTCTTTCTCTCTATGAAAATTTAGAGCTATTTGAATTGATTTGAAAGTGATTGATAGGATGAAATTGTGGAAGTCTGTTGGAATGTTATGAGCTGTAGAATTTTCATGAAGATGCTTCAGTATTTTGAGTATAACTTGATCTATAGATTTATAAATGAGTTGATTTTTAATTCATATTAAACTGGAGACATATGTATACAACTTTCTTGAAGAAGTCGAATTTTAATTCTATCTCTAAATCTTTTAAAATTGGCATGTAATTGAGTCTTAGCTTAGGTTGTAGCACTACCAAGGACAAAAATCATGCCCTATTGTTATTATATAAGCTATATTGATATAGACTGAATTAAGCTAAGGTGTCTGCACCAAATTGTAGCTTACACTCTTAGCTTTAAATTGGTATAAAGTTTGTAATTTTTAGATATTGGAATTAAGAGATATGGGTTGCACAACTTGAATGCATGATCATGTATTAGCCAAAATTTTAAATGTACATAGTCTGTGGTATTTTGAGTATAACTCATAGAATAATGAACCAAATTTAGTGATCTTGGTATCAATAGGGAATTAAGACATAGGAGAATAATTTGTTAAAAGGAAGTGATACCAAATTCCTTCACTTTCCTAATGAAATTAGTTGTGTAAAATGGACCCGAAAGTGTATCTTTAGACAAATCTGAGTTAATCAATTGAAAGTGGATATCCAAATGATTATTGTGATAAGATTAATTATTAGAAACCCGTAATTGTCATGAACATGCATTGTACATATTCAGTATACATGAATGCGTATTAATGAGTACATAATTGTGATATGTGTTGTGTATGTTATAAAGGAGCATATTGGATGCCAGTCAGACATTGTCGGACCATCCAGGAAATAGCATATTGGAGTGTACTATAAGTAACCTAAGATGGTCTCACCTTGATTTGTTTTGTTTAGTACTGAATTGAATTTGATATTGATGAATGTGTACTGAATTATGTACTGATTCCAGATATGAAGGTCCGAGGTATTGATTGATGAATGTGATATTAAAGTGCTACCTGTATGTGAATGAGAATGACTAACTGAATTTGATATGTAATGATTTTGTTCTGAATTCCGGACATGAATTGTCTGGGAAGTTTAATATTTGGGTATATATTGGAAGTGTTACGAATTGTTGCAAAACTCTATATGATATTTGAATTCTCAACGAAAGTTGAATATCGGACTTAGATCCAATGATTATGAGATTTTGATTATGCATCATTTATGATTGTCATACATGGTAAATTCTATAATTTATGCATTTTATAAAATGCATGCTCAGATAAAGGCGTTGTGATCGGAGTTGTCAGTTTGATAGAGCTTTAAGCTTAGTATTCTGCACGTAGAGCTTTGCTCCGTGAATTTTATTCTGACTAAGCCCAATGGGCTAGTATCTGTATACGTATGTGATAGGCACTTAGTCACAACAATAATAACGAATCTAGAGTCTCATATGCATCTGCATTTGTATAAATCTCTGTGACTACGAATATGTTCTAAATTTGTGCTAAAAACATGATATGCCATGATAATGTGAGTATTTGTATTATACATTATTTGAATGTATATATGTAAAATATGTGATTTGTGTATATGACTTGGATGAAATAATTGATGATGGTCTGCTCATTGAGTTTGCAAAACTCATAAAAATTGCAACGAGAATTTTCAGATACAAGACAGGAGAAAGTTTCTTAACTAGACTAGAGGAACATTTTGAACTTAGTTATAGCTCAGAGGTCTATCAGCTGACATCAGAAGAGTTGTACTTTTTTATTTTGTAGTTTTTGTTTAGAACTTGTATAAAGTTTGTAAAATACAATGTAAGCTTTCGTGAATGAATGGTTTTGAAATTTGATGACTTTTAATAAGTTAGTTGATGCCATGTGTAAGTTGGATTTGTTTTTACTCTAACATACCATTATCATAGGATATGTACTTGAATGTCCTTGGATGTTCGGGTATATACTCTATGGTAGTAGGATGTTGCAACATATATACTTGTTCTTTATTGGATTTTTTGAGGCTTACAAAAAAAAAACCATATCAAATAGTATAATGTCATTTGAACACCTTGATCTGATAATTTAACGATTTTAATAATTGTAAGTGAAAACTTACATATTTCTCGAACTATTGAGGAAAGTATCATTCAACTTCTTTATTGATGTGATGTTGTGTTTTTTTTAGCATTAGCTTGTGTAACCATTTCTCATATAATCTAAAAGCATTATTATGTATTTTAGTTGTGAACAACATTAGCTTCGAAAACCTAAAAAAATCAATTTGAAAATCAACTTCAATTTACTGCACAAAAGTTTTAAACTCTTGACAGTTCAATAAAATGTAACTATGGGCAGTCTCTATTTCTTCCTCTGTTAACATTCTTTTTGTTGACTGTCCATATGTTCGTCCAACATATGTGAAAATGGATAAGTTACCATCAACATCACCCATTCCTCCCCCATCGTCATTACGAGGAATTTTTCTTTTTCTTGTGTGCACATGCGACTCAAAATAATGTGAACAAAATGTACTTGCTTCCTGTACTAAATAAGCATTAAATATCAAACTCGAGCCTTATTTTTGACATTTTTCTTTAAGTGATGCAAATACCTACATTACAAATAGCTATTGATATACAATTATGTGATTAAGACATGTTACAACTCCAATTTAAATATTCACTATAATTACCTCTTAAATGAATATATCCATCGATATTGAACTAGATCAGCAAGTTTAGCCTTGTGTGCTAAATGCACGGGTAGATGCTCCATATAATCAAAGAAGCTTGATGGTAAAATCCATTTTAATTTGAACAAGATTACTGGAATTTTCCTTTTTAGTTTTTCCATTTCAACCAACATTATTTTAGATGATGATAAGCTTTTGAAAAACAAACTTGATTCTGTTATAGCTTCCCAAACTTATTTGGTAGCAAGTCTTGAAATGCAATTAGAATTATCCTTTGCATAAATACGTGACAATCATGATTTTTCATTTAAAATAATTTGTACTCCTCATATCTATATACCTTGCCAAGTTTGAAACATATCCAATAGGAAACTTTAGACTTTTCAACCATTCACTCAAAATTTCCTTTTTTTAAATCCAAAGTGTAACATGCTTTCAGATATTTACCGGCGTAAAGATCTTTATCTAATTTATTCCTTCTACAAAAAGGCTTCAAATCAACTTATGATTTTGCATTGTTTTTTATCCTCCATTCAATGTTCATTATGGTATTAAACAAATTGTCAAAAATATATTTCAATATGTATCACATCTAGATTATGACGTATCAAATTAGTTTTTCAATATGGCAAATCCTAAAAGATGCTTTTTTTTCTCTAACCGAAGTTTTTACTAATGCTTGTATTAACTTCATCAGCTTTAAGTTTTGTAACTTTCAGCAACCTTAATTCTTCAATCTCCTACAATATCTCTTCACCATTTTTGTGAGGGGGAGGAGGGGTTTCTACCATCCTAATTTTAATGAAATTTTTTTATTGCATCTAAATGGATGATCTGGAAGAAGAAATTTTATGTGGTTGCCAAACTAAGATGTTTTGGCCCCATTAGGAAGATAAAACTCATCAAAATCATTGCTACAATAAAGGCAAGCTAATTTCCCTATTGTGCTCCATCCAGACAACATAGCATACGTTGGAAAATCACCAATAGTCCACATCAAAGCTGCTCTTAATACAAAATTTTGTTTAAGAGACACATCATATATCTCCACACCATATTTCCAAAGATGATGCAATTCAGATATCAATGGTTGTAAGAATACATCAATTTTATACTTTGGATTCCTAGGCCCTGGTACAATCACTGTCAAGAACATATATGCCTTATTCATACACATCCATAGAGGCAAACTATAAGGAGTAATTATGATTGATCACGATGAATATTGTTGCCCAGATTGACCAAAGGTTGAAATTCATCTTTCGACAATCCTAACCTAACATTTCAACTTTTGGCTGCAAACTCATAATGGATGTTATTGAAATGTTTCCATGCCAGTGCATCTAATGGATAGCTCATTATTCTATCTTCCTATTCATGCTCATTATACCATCTCATGTGAGATGTAGTAACATCAGAGACATATAGTCTTTGAAGTCTTATAGTTAGTGGGAATAATACATTCGCTTCCAAAGTATTAATTTCTGTTTTATAGTACACATTCTAAGTTTGAACCTAGATTGACTACAAAATTTGCACTCTTATAATTCCACATCATCTTTCCAAAACAACATACATCCCAATTTGCAATAATCAGTTTTTTCAACTGGCAAACCAAGACCTTTTAATAAGTTTCTTCATATTGTAAAAATTATCAACCATTGTATAATCAGGAGGTAGTGATTCATTATACCAACTAAGAATTTTATCAAAACTTCGATCAGAGATATGCACTTCAGACTTTATGTTCAATATTTGAGCAATTAAAGACAATTGAGTCATCATAATTTAGCCATAATTATTGGTCAGCTGTCTGTAGTAAGTCAAAAACTATTTTGCATGTGGGTTTGGTTCTTGAAATTTTTTTATATTTTTTCTAAAAGGTATAACCGGCTGCAACATAAACCATTTAGATGTAAGGATTTTCAGTTGCACCTATATTGTTTGTTTTAAATCCAGTCTCCCTTTCAAACTCATCCATATTTATTAACGAGTTTACTTCATTACCCCTTGAGGTGCTATAAATCAATGGCTTTCCATGTCGTGTCCACCCAAAATAATTTGAAACAAACCTTTTTCTTAACAAATGGAGATTCACTTCATCAATATGAAGAAAACGAATATGTTTGCACTTTTTATATGGAAATCTAATCTTTGGGCCATTTATATAAACAGGTTGAGAACATGCATAGTGAATAAAAGCTTCAACTCCCTCAACAAACTCAGGATTAATGAAACTATTAGGTATTAATCGTTTATACATCCAAGATCTATCAACATTACTCATTTATGCAAAATTGTTATTTAAAAAAATGATTTCATAATTATTATCCTTCATTTCTCCTAAGTTTATAGAATATGTTTAAATTAATCACCTACAAGTTCATTTCCATAGTTTGAATTTAAACAAGCACTATGGTACATGACATTATTACACCATATGAATCGAAAAAGCAAGTTCTTGTTGTGACTCCTATGCTCATCAAATTTTTCACTAATAAGTCTCATAGGAGCTACATCACTGATTTCCAACCTATATACCCTCCTAGGGGTTTATTATGCAAAGAATTGTCATATCTGTTAAACCTATGAATTTCTTATCTTAATACTAAGTTTGAATTAATCACAATGAAGTTCAAGGATTCATGTTTGAATTAATCAGCTACAAGTTCATTTCCAAAGTTTGAATTTAAACAAGCACTATGGTATATGGCATTGTTACACTATATGAATCGAGAAAGCAAGTTCTTGTTATGACTCTTAGGCTCGTAGAATTTTTCACCAATAAGCCTCATGGGAGCTGCATGACGGGTTTCCAGCTTCTATACCATCTTAGGGGTTATTATGCAAAGAATTGTCATGTCGGTTAAACCTATGAATTTCTTATGTTAATATTAAGCTTGAATTAATCATAATAAAGTTCAGGTATTCATGTTTGAATTAATCACCTACAAGTTTATTTTGAAAGTTTGAATTTAAACAAGCACTATGGTACATGGCATTGTTACACCATATGAATCGTGAAAGCAAGTTCTTACTGTGACTCTTAGGCTCGTGAAATTTTTTACCGATAAGCCTCATAGGTGTTGCATCACAAGTTTCCAACCTGTATACTGTCCTAGGGGTTTATTATGCAAAGAATTGTCATATCTGTTAAACTTATTAATTTCTTATGTTACTACTAAGTTTGAATTAATCACAGTGAAGTTCAAGTATTCATGTTTGAATTAATCACCTACAAGTTTATTTCCAAAGTTTGAATTTAAACAAGCACTATGGTACGTGACATTGTTACACCATATGAATCGAGAAAGCAAGTTCTCACTGTGACTCCAAGGCTTTTGGAAATTTTCACCAATAAGCCTCATAGGAGCTGCATCATGGGTTTCAAGCCTATATACCGTCCTAGAGGTTTATTATGCAAAGAACTGTCATAAATTTCGTATGAGTTTCATCTAAAGGGTTTATTATGCAAAGAACAAAAATTTTGTTTCATTATTATGCATTGGATCATCCATAAGATCTCAAACTCATTCCACATACAGTAAATACTCATATAATCCATACATCTACTCATCAATGATTTAAACAAAACCCAAACATAAATACTTAGACTATTAAAAAAGAACATAAAAACTCATCATTGATTATAAGAATATTCTAAATAACACAAAATGAATACCTCCTTTGCATTCAACAAAACCTAAACATAAATACTCATTATATTAAAGCAACAAATATGGTAGACATTAGTTGGATGACTCACCTGGATGGATGGACAACCACATACTACAAAGAAGAAGGATGAGTGATGCTCTTCAACACAAAATAAGGTCTGCGAAAAAGAAATTTTCATATTTAATATAATATACTTGTTCAATAGTTTTGTATTTACAACTGTTGCATACAACGTCAAATTTTATTATAAGCATTAACACTTGAAACTCTAACAATCAAATATCGGTATAATGTCAACAAAAGCATGTGATATATACCAACAGAAGCAGAACACTCCCAACACTTTAAGATAATCATAATAGAACTTTCATGCATTCATGCATTTTTCATATTGTCGATATAAACAACAAGTCTTTAAAGGAAAAAATAACTATAATGATTTTGATTCTTTGGATTGTAAGTTCATCTTAAGCTCTTTACAAACTCTTGGGTTCCTTGTTGAATTCATTGGTTAGATAAAACAATGGATAATTATAGTTTCCTATAACATTCTAATCAATGAAGAGCCATTGATATTATATCATTTGGTGATTACTTGTAGAAAATCTACCATCTATAATGCATTAGTGTTGGAGTTATATAAATATAGTGTCCTAGAAAGCAAGTGTATTTACATATAACTTAATCTTCTTCCAGTTACTTTTGTAAAGAAAATATTTATTATTATTAAAACAAAAGAGTTTGGTTTTATTTGTATGAGCATTATATAACTGGTCATAAGGTACCAAGATTCTTTTATAAGTAATATACATATACATGGAGATGTATGGGAAACATGTATATTCCATGTATTTTATTAAAATCTAAATTAGTTGATTCATAGTTGAATAATCAAGTTAATCAAATTGGTCGCTTAGTTATGGTTTAGACTGTAATGTTGTGATTTACCTCCGTGCAAGTAAAGGAGTTTACTTCAAGGGAATGATGAGTTTCATATCATGATAGTAGTTGACTATCGATGAATCTGGAATCACGTATATTTTTAAAGAATAAAGTAGGCTGTTACTTTAATCTTAAAACATACACCTTAGCAGTCTTTTATTACGAACCACAATCTTGATGAGCGGTGAACTTATATTTGTTTCATTATAAATCTTGATATAATCGGAATGGATTTTTACAGAGCATCAATCCAATGTCTACATGTTGGAACTATTAATTGAAACATGTATCAGGTAACATTCACTCAAATAAAGAGTTTATAGTGATATCATCACTTCTAGATGTTTTACAGAGATTGGTGATTAAACTGGCGCCAGTAGTTTGATGGACTAGCTAACTATCAAGTCTTAACACCAAGATGAGATCTTGTGTGTTAATCACCATATAGAGTAAAGCGGGCGATCTAGAAGGAAAAACCAACAAAAGGGCAAAATGATAATTTTACCCTTTATTATGCAGATGGCTATAATATGGTTCATAATAGAGTTTGCAATTGGACATCTTATGTAAAACATGTGTTGTCATAATATTTAGTAATTCAAGAGTTCAGCTAATTGTCTTTAGTGGAATGACATTTGGTTAATAAGATGGAATTAATTCTAATGAGATTAAATTAATTCCGAGCTTATTGGAGCTTAAATTATATAAGTTCAATTAGATATCCCACTTGGCTTCTAGGAAGGTTATCTAGGAAAGTAAGAAAAATAAATAGAGGTTTCGGGAAATAAATATGAGACAGAAAAGAAAGGAGTGACTGAATTAGATTCGGAACACAAAAATTAGAATAATTTAATTAAAAATTAATTAAATTCTGTTTTAAAGCCTATGATTAAATATTGGGCTTACACTAATTAATTGTTAATTAGAAGCCCAAATGAACATTTAATATTGGGTTGGACTTTGGTTTGATTTGATTAATTAACTTGAAAATAAATGGACTAAATGGATAGCTGCTCATTTAAGGTGGGTTTTTATCATGCTTCATCATCATTAAATGGTTTAATGGTGACATCATTAAATGGAGTAATGATCTTATCATTAAATGGTTTAATGGTTGTCTTTTAAAAATGGCATGTAACCTTTTAGCATTCATTTGATTAAAGAAGGAATAGGTGCATTTGATGTACTCTCTCCCTTCTTTCATCTCATAACCAAAAATGAGAGGGTGTCATTTAGGTTATTGGTCTTTTCATATAGCCCTCTTAAACAAATGAGAGTGTCTCATTTATTTGCTTATTTATTTTTGATTAAAGAATGAAGTGACGCATTGGATGCACATCACACTCTTCTTTCATCTTTAACCGAAATTGAGAGGTTCCATTTTACTTCTTTTTATCTTTTCATCTAGCCATATTAAACAAATGAGAATGTCTCATTTATGGCTCTCTTTTTCATTTTTTGAAATAAAAGAAGTGGTGCTTTGGTTGGTCTTCCTCTCTCCTTTCTTTGATAACCGAAACTTAACATTGAGAGTGTCTCAATTTTTTGGCTTCTTTCAACTAAGGAAAACCTCTACAATATTTCTTCTCCTTTCCTACCAAAGGATCTTGTTAACTAATTTGTCCAAGGAGAACAATTGGTAGATCAGATTGGTTGAGGATACAACAAAGAGAAGAGGATATAATAACATGGAGAGGATACAATAGCAAGGAGTCAAAGCTGTAGCAAAGGAGTCAGTAATATTTTGATCTTGTTTTTATTCTACTTATTTTTCTAATACTGTATCATGTATGGATTAAACATTTTGATTTGGTTATTATGCTTCCACTGCATTTTCTAAATTTGGAAAAAGTTTTGAAATCTACCGTTTAACCAAATCTAGTATGCTTTTATTTTCGATCCAACAATTGGTATCAGAGCCATTTTATTATGCATGATTTCGGTTCCTATATGTGATGCATGGGTTGGTAATTAAATTTTTTATGCTGCATATTTTTATGCGATAGAAATATATATGGAGTTTGTTTTGCTCATTTGGTTGTGCATAGAATATATTGTTACCTTGTAAGTTTTTATTGTTTGGTTTTTAACAAGAAGGGTGGCCTATCATCGTCATGTTTCCTCTTTGGCTTCATTTTTCATTTTTCTTTGATTTTTTAATGTACAAATTTCTGCAATATTGAAGATGGAGCAACCATGGATCGAAGAAAAGGATAGGTAATGGTTTCGGATTTTTTTTTCCTGATTTTGAAAAAAGTTTTGAATCTATCGTTTAACCAAATCTGGTATGCTTTTGTTTTCGATCCAATAATTGGTATCAAAGCCATTTTATTATGCATGATTTCAGTTCCTATATGTGATGCATGGGTTGGCAATTAATTTTTGTATGCTGCATATTATTATGTGATAGAAATATATACGGAGTTTGTTTTGCTCTTTTGTTGTCCATAGAATATAGTGTTACTTTGTAAGTTTTTTTTCGTTTGGTTTGTAACAAGAAGGGTGGTCTATCATCGTCATGTTTCCTCTTTGGCTTCATTTTTTTGTTTTCTTTGATTTTTTAATGTACAAATTTCTGTAATATTGAATATGGAGTAACCATGGATCGAAGAAAAGGATAGGTAATGGTTTCGATTTTTTTTGGAAAAAGTTTTGAAATCTACCGTTTAACCAAATCTGGTATGATTTTGTTTTCGATCCAACAATTGGTATCAGAGCCATTTTATTATGCATGATTTCAATTCTTATATGTGATTCCTATATTAAATTTTGTATGCTGCATATTTTTATATGGTAGAAATATATATGGAGTTTGTTTTGCTCTTTTGGTTGTCCATAGAATATAGTGTTACCTTGTAAGTTTTTTTCGTTTGGTTTGTAACAAGAAGGGTGGCCTATCATCGTCATGTTTCCTCTTTGGCTTCATTTTTCTGTTTACTTTGATTTTTTAATGTACAAATTTCTGTAATATTGAAGATGGAGTAACCATGGATTGAAGAAAAGGATAGGTAATGGTTTCGGTTTTTTGTTTTGGTGTAATGACTTTTTCGGTTTTGTAAGATTTTCAAATGCTGGAATCTTGTTTCCTATTAACAAAATTGGGTTTTATGAAAAACAAAAAGATCTGTAAAATAAATTCCATTACACATTTTTTATCGAATGGGCCAGTTCATGGGTGCGAAGAGTTCGAAGCTGAAGATCCAAGTCCAAGAAAGTGTTTACTGGTCAAAGGGCCTTGTAATTTGTTTTTTGTTCTAGGATGGATAATCAAAAGTAATGTTATTATTCATGAGATGAATGGATGGATGGATGCTAATAGTATGAGATATTATGTGAAAGTATTCCACTTAGAATAATTGCCAACCCTAGGCTTTGCCATGCATTCATTATGTATGAGATATATAATGAAACAATATAGGATGGATAATAAATTGCATCTAG
>JANVCL010000006.1:33204916-33217819 GCA_026546855.1 Erythroxylum incrassatum
CCATCAATTTTTAAACACCAATTTCACAATTCAATAAATATTAAGTCCAAAATATATGCATTTTAATTGACTTAACATTTGTCCATAATTTTTGGTCAACTGATTGTAGTAAGTCAAAAAACTGTTTTACATGTAGGTTTGGTTCTTCTTGAAGATTTCTATATTTTCCTAAAAAGTATAACCGACTACATCATAAACTATTTGGATGTAAGGATTTTCAGTTGCACTCACATTATTTGTTCTAAATCCATCCCTCCTTTCAAACTCATCCATATTTATTGACGAGTTTACTTCATTACCCCTTGAGGTGCTACAAATCAATGGCTCTCCATGTCGTGTCCACTCAAAATAATTTAGAACAAATTCTTTTCTTAACAAATGGAGATTTGCTTCATTAATAGGAAGAAAACAAATATGTTTGCATATTTTACATGAAAATCTGATCTTTAGGTCATCCATATATGCAGGTTAAGTATATGCATAGTGAATAAAAGCTTTAACTCCCTCAATCAACTCAGGATTAATGAAACCATCAGGTGTTAATCATCTATACATCCAAGATTTATCAACATTACTCATTTATGCAAAACTGTTATTTAAAACAATGATTTCATAGTTAGTATCCTTCAATTCCCCTAAGTTTATAGAACATGTTTGAATTAATCACCTACAAGTTCATTTCCAAAGTTTGAATTTAAACAAGCATTATGGTACGTGACATTGTTACACCATATGAATAGAGAAAGCAAGTTCTCGTTTAATTCTTAGACTTGTGAAAATTTTCACTTATAAGCCTCATGGGAGCTTCATCACGGGTTTCCAACCTATATACCTTCCTAGAGGTCTATTATGCAAAGAACTGTCATGAATTTCTTATGAGTTTAACAAAATTTTGTTTCATTATTATGCATTGGATCATCCATAAGATCTCAAACTCATTCCACATACAGTAAATACTCATGTAATTCATACATCTACTCATCAATAATTCAAACAAAACCCAAACATAAATACTTAACCTATTAACAAATAACATAAAAACTCATCATTGATTATAAAAATGTTCTAAACAACACAAAATCAATACCTCCTTTACATTCAGCAAAACCTAAACACAAATACTTATTATATTAAAGCAAGAAATATGGTAAATATTAGTTGGACGACTTACTTGGATTGATGGACAACCACATACTATAAAGAAGAAGGATGAGCAATGCTCTTTAACACAAAATAGGGCCTGTGAAAAAGAAAATTTTGTATTTAATATAATACACTTGTTCAATAATTTTGTATTTATATCTGTTGCATACAATGCCAAATTTCACTATAAGCATTAACACTTGAAACTCTAACAATCAAATACAGGTATAATGTTAAGAAAAGCATGTAATATATTCCAACACAAGCAGAACACTCCCAACACTTTAACATAATCGTAACAGAACTTTCATGCATTCATTTATTTTTCATATTGTAGATATAAACATCAAGTCTTTAAAGGCAAAAATAACTATAACGCTTTTGATTCTTTGGATTGGAAATTCATCTTAAGCTCTTTACAAACTCTTAGGTTCCTTGCTGAATTCATTGGTTAGATAGAACAATAGATAATTATAGTTTTCAATGACATTCTAATCAATGAAGAGCCGTCAATATTATACCATTTGGTGATTATTTGTAGAGAATGTACAATCTTAATGCATGATATCTTAATCAAATCATTAATCGACCGTACATAAGTATTCTATCATTTAGTGAATTGTTTTCTTTTCGTTAGAACTCTACCATCTACAATTATATAGGGATTCTAGGATCCACCTATAATGTCATAACATATAGCTCTTCTAGGTGTAGGTACACATAATTAAAATAAGACTCCACAGAATTCCAAGTCAAGTTTTGAATAATTATCACCATTCTCATATATATCATATCGAAGTATTCATATGTCTCATATTAATCAAAATTTTTAAATCATGAACATTTAAAATCCATTTCCCATATTTTACACTCATTTTTTGCTCAAGTCAATTTCAATATTTATACATATATATTTCTCAACCACAAAACTTCTACAATCTTAACTTATTTAAAAAGCAACCTAATTTATTGATTTGATTCAAACTCATATAAGAAAGTTCATAAATAAGAAGCAACATAGAAATACGAAAGGAATAAAAGAAACCTGAGATTACATTACGAAAACTTAAAAACCCTTAAAAGGAACTTGAGAGAGAATGGGGGTGAGATAAGAACAACCTTATGCACTTTTGAAACTTTTAAAATTTATTTAAGGTCGATTTAAGAGAGGTACTTGCTTTAAAAACCTTATCCAACTACTTAAACTTATTTAAAAGGTCAAGGCAAGTAGGTGACTACTTTAACTCTTGGTTACTAAAACAACCATAACATACCTTACATATTTTAGAATCTCATGATTTATAACCCTAAGTAAGCTAAACACATAAAGCTAAAACTTTTATGTTTTATACTTCTTAAAAATGTTAATATAACTATATAAAAGACACCAAAAAGATAACCCCTACAATACAGTCCCAAAAGTGAGCTTACAATCTTTAGGCTTATCAACTCCAAAACATGCCCTAACCTGAACCAACACCAATTAAACATAAGAAAAAAACTTACAAAGGCACCTAAACAATATATAAAACAATTAGAAACACTTAGCATATAACATGTAAAGAAAAATGACCAACTCTACAAATTAAGTATACAAAAGCCAAAAATGTAAGTTGTTACAATTCTTGTGAACTATGAAATTCCCATAAAATTTTCACCATTCGACTAAACATTACGAAGAGCCTAATATTTGGAATCGAATTTTAATTGACTTTTATTTAAAGCTTAAATCTTCTTATAGTTATAAAGGTTGGTAGGCAATAATATGGTTCGGATCATAGATATATTTGACACAGATATAAACATCATGAAAATATTAAGTGCAATAGTAAGACCAAATGACATAGTTAATTAGTTATATGAATCCAAATTAAATTCATTGTTTCAAATTATATAAGTTTACATAACATGCAACTGATACATTATTTTTACTAACATAATTACTAATAATAACTACAGAAGCAAAATTCTTTCCTAAAATATGAAATCGATAATCCATAAGTTCATTGGTGTGATTTTATCTAAATTTTGGTTATAAAGATAGATATAGATGGTGCAAGTAATTAAATTCACTTAACATCACATGATTACATAAGTACTTCCGAATCTTAGTCAACTTCTTCCATTATAGGTCATATATGTTATCAATAATATATTGCATGTTACAAGGTGCATATGACAAATAAATATGAACCTACTATAAAAAATGATCTAGGATGCCATTTCTTATACCACAATTCTAACACATAACACATGTAAATTCCATAGTTGTTTTATTCATCAATAGGCATATATACTCAGTGGTATCCAATCTCTATAATTCAACTCAATAACAATGTATAATAAGAAAACATCCAAAATGAGATAAACATAATGATTTTGTTACTTCTATTGTTGCCTAAGGAATTCTCTTACATAAGTGAGAGAATAAATGGATCACAAAACTTTATCATTGTATTCCATACTAAAATAAACCAAAACTTGCCATAACATATATGCCTATAATCTCTAACCAATAGTTTGTTATGTTAGGCATAATGCAATGGAATTTATATTACGACATATAGTTCAAATAACATGCTTCATTAGTGCTCCAAACAAGTCCATAACAATAAGTTTAGACTAATCTCATGGTAAAAAATGTTAAGCGGGAAAAGTATAAACAAAAGTTTGTGTAGACTAAAGAATATATATACATAAACACACACACACACACACACAAATATTGAGTCACCTTGATAAAAAATTTCAAGCTAACTATTTACGTACCCAAATTAGGAGTAATAGCGATATTGTGTCAAAAGGAAAATTTTTACGAGAAATAGACAAAACTGATACCAACTCAAATAAATCAAGTAGGTATTACTAAGGAAAATGAAACATATTAGACATTTCCATTAAAAAAATATCTATAAGAAGGAAAATTGTTAGATGATTCAAAACAGGTGAAAAAACCCTTATAATAGGCTCCAATATGACAGAAAAATATGTAGAAAGTTTCTTAATATATAGATATGAAATCCTATTAATAATCATTATGGCAGTGGCACGTAACGTATATATCATTTCATAATCATTATAAACATTCCAAATTACAAATCATGTCTATCGTCCTCTTACAAAACCTTCATCGAACACTTGGTACGCTATTGAAAAACAATACTACTGATTCTAATGCATTATTCATTAACACAAACACACAACAATAAATAATGACCCATTAACAACCCAAATAAACGTCCCTCACAATTCAATCCACACTAAAATCAACATATCTAACATAACCGGTCATATACAAATATTACAAACACAAAAAATAACGCAAGAGAAGAAAATGGACAACCAACCTTCATACGAAAATCCCAGCACAGTGGAAGCAATGAAAGAAGATCAACAAATGGAAGAAGATGCGTGGAGGAGAAAACGAAAGCCACCGAAAAACCAGAGAAGACGACCAAGGCAGGGGGTGCTTCGATTGTTAGGTTTTTATTAATTGTCAAACGACATCGTTTTACCATAAATTTAAAAACATTGCCGATGTCATTTGATTTTACTGACGAAATGATAACTCCGTCGGTAATTTACCGATGACAAAATAATCAATCTATACATGTCGTAACTCATTTCTCCTACCAAACATTGTCGTCTATTTTCCCATTAAATTTTGCTATTTTGTCGCAAAATTTCATCGACAAAGTTTCACAGAAAAATACTTTCTACATTTACCGACGGATTTTTTTCCGTTAAGAAATGTCATTTTTCCTGACAAGTTTACTGACGAAGTTAAAGTTCCATCGCTAATTTGCTACGAAATAATTTTTGTTGCTAATTTTCCGTCAATAATCTTTAATTTTTTTGTAGTGAGACATGACATATATTGCAAAAAATGACATCATTTTATATATTTACGTTAAATTAAAAATTAAAAAATCACTTCGGAACAGGCAAAACTTAGACTCGATCTGGATTGCATCAAACACGATCAGGCTTTAGGCCAGACCTAGACTCCAGTACAAGCTAAGCCTAGCTCGACTCATTTTGCTATTCCTAATTGTTTTACATAAATACATAAACTTCTTTATCTCATGTTGTAACTCAAAAAGTAAATATTTTCTCTTTTAATTTTCCATTAAAGGGATAAAATAAAGATCACTCATTATACACTATTTATACGTTATGATTTTATTTTATTCTTTTTGCAAAACTACATATACTCCTGATTTGCTACAGATATGCATGAAATTATCTGATATGCCTTAGATAAAAAACAGCAGCTAACACAACAGCTTCAAGTGAGTCCGTCAGACTTGAAATCAACAGACAAAGTCTGAGCTAATCGGTTCGGTCTGACCTGAACACCCGAAAAAAGATTATGGTAGCTTCTTCAACCTCCCCTTGAACTCGCTAGGACATATTAACACAGAGTCCAAGCACAGACCTCCTTTTGTATGTGTACAATCGATCTGCATCATTGAAAATTTGATCTTCACAGGCTTATTAAGGTTATCAACTACGAAATCTCCGGCATGGTAATGAACCCAGTTCTCATGTTCCCGCAGGTAACATTCTGATACGGAACGTTGGCCGTTTGAGGTTGATACCTCAAACCTGACAGGTTTTATGTCCCAACCATGAACTTGATCGATGTTACGAACTCTACGACCAAACCTTTTGTTCGTAGCTTTTCCAAGCTGGAGCCTGAAGAACAAGCTATAAGTTCCTGGAGGAAACTCGAACTCTAATTCACCAACTACTTCAAACCACCATGTCTGTTTAAGATACGCAATCGTGTGGAACCTGCACATCAAAGACATGCAAGAACCAAAAACAAAATTTGCTCCAATCAATTCGTTTCGCAGGTCGGAGACAATGAGGTGACAACTTAGGATGTTTTTTAGTAGCATGAAGGACGAATAATATAGTTCGAAAGTGCGGTTAGAGATGGACAAGACGACCAAAAATCATTTGTAATTGACATTCATGAGACTAAACTTATGGTTGAGAAGAGGCGTATCGTTAGCCTTAAATTTTCTGTGATATCATTTGTAACTTATTAATTAAATTAAATTAGTCTAATAACAAATTTAATTAAATTTAAGAAAAACATAAATCTGAAAATAAGTACTTATTAAATATTAACTGCTAATTTTTTCTAGATTTATAAAAGATTTTCAGTATGAAATTTTGCACTCATTATTAATATGGGTATCACATTCATAAGTAATAAAATAATTTAGAGTTGATATTTTGACCTAAATTTAACATATTAAGTTCAAAATAACATAATTTAGAATTTTTAATTTAAAATTAAAAACATCGTAAAATTAAAAATATATTTTAAAAAATTCGGAAAGGACAAGCTATCCAATACATAAACAACACTATCTTGAAAATATATTTTAAAATTTTCAGAAAAGACAAGTTATCCAATACATAAACAACACTATCTTTGAAGTTTTGTTGGTTGTTCCTCTTCAGAATCTATAAAGTTGGACTCCACATTAAAATGTTGAGAAAAAAAACAAAAACCCACTTGACATTTGTAATCTTTGATTACATTAAGTTGATTGAGAAAAGAAGACTCTAAATGTACCTCTCCTTTTCTGATTAAAAAAAAGAAGAAAGAAGACTCTAAAGCTTGAAGAAATTGTCTTGTTGTTATTAGATTAGACAACCCACTTGCAATATTCTGTGACACCATTATAGTTTCTTAGATCAAATCAAATTGGACTCTGAAAAAATTTCCTGAACTGTCCAGTGGATGTTTAGATGCTCTTACTTAACTCGTCATACGATAGACCATATCTAAACATAGTCATAAAGGAATGATTAAGGTTGCAATAGTTTAAACAGAGCTCAAATTCTTAATTTCGAGTTAAATTTTATAAGTATTAAGATAATATTATTTTAATAATTAAATCAAATTTGAATAATTGTCCGGACCCATTTTCATTCCATAAGAAACCTAATTAAAAGGAATGCAATAGAGAGGTCATTTTAGCCTCCTCTTTTAAAATGTTAATATAAAACGACGTCTTTAAAGTACATCTCTTATTATATTTTGGAGTCAGTTTCATTAACATTGACTACTCAATAGTGATGCCTTACTAGCCACAAGCAAAGCTAAAATCCAAGATGATGTAACATTATTGGAGAATCATGACTTTCCTGAAGTCTTTTAAAGGGGTCGCTTTAGTAAATAAATATCTTTTATGTGAAAATATCTACACATGGGATGGAGAATTAGATAATTAAAAAAAATTAGTTTAGATCAAAATTAAAAAATATTATTTTTATTAAATCGTGTATCTCTTCAGACTTAAATTCGATTAATATAATTACCAAAAAAAAATCCGATTAATATAAGTCTAACTCATTAATATTGCTGATGGAGAAGCCAAATATTCTATATATAGAGTTGCTTCAAACATAAACAGAAACGAATTTATACTCGAATTTTAACAAATGCAAAGAAAGGAATAATGAAGAAATTGACATATTAATATGTCACTTTCTTCATTATTCCTTTTTTTTCTTTTCCTATAAGCAAAATCAGGTGGTAGAGAGATCTCTTACCTGGATTCTTCAGATGAAATATGATTCCAATATCTCCGATCATCAATGACTGTGATTCTCAACGCCTTATATGAAATCAACATGTTCATCTTCCCGCTGCTCTTGTCCAACCAAACTTGCTGCAAAAAAAAAAAAACCATCTATTACTTCAACTGATGATGCTTATTCTCATCAAGCTAACTCAAGAATCCAATGCAATCTGTATCGTAAAGCTCCAAGCTTCAAGATCCCAGATTGTTGGAAGTGGTTTACTTAATTTGATCCGCATAAATAAAGATTTGATGAACTGAACGAGAATTAAGGGAAAACCTTGGTACCGCCATCGAAGCAGTTGGGTCGAGAAAATCTTGCGAAGATCTCTTTCTTGCTCAAATTCTCTGCAGTTTCATGCAAAACTCTCTCCACCAGAAACTTATAATTGGAGGGCAACTTAGTTTCCCACACAAAATCAGCCAAAGAAGCCCCATGAAAGGTCCTGTTCAACCTTGCAAGTTTGCATATCTCAGGTGGATCCAAGTACATGTAAATGGAAGACACACAGTTCTCTGGAACATCATCAAGACCTTGTCTTGAAGAATAAGAAGAAGACCCTTCATAATAATTTCCATTCTGTGGATTAGAACCTGATAAACCAGCCCCCATCAGGAAGATCAAGAAGGACTGATGATCAAGGAAAAGAGAAGATCTATGTGTGTTGACGATCAGAAACAAAAGGGATCTAAAGATAGAAAAGGAGGCAATAAATTCTAAGGCATATTGGTGGAGGAAAGGAGGAAGGTATCACCATTTTCTTTAAGTGGAAGAAGTGGAAGGAAGTGTCAGCTTTGATTGGAGTCCTTTGATAGAGAATCAGAGAGACAATTCAGGAAAAAGAAACAGTGAATTCCAAATGGACTTTTCTAATCGGAGAACAATGGATAATAAAAAGGAGGCTCACAAAAAAAGAGGGGCGTGTATATGAATGTGCATGGAATAAAATTTAATATATAATATTGTCATATTCTCGTTGGCACACGGTTTTATGGTGCATGGGAGGTTTGACTTTTGAGTCCATGCCTATGTGTTTTGAAGAAGTAGAATCGATTTATCATTAAAATTATTGAGTAATTTATTGAAATAATGTAATTTTTATTATTAGATATATTCGTTAATTCTATCTAATTCACAATATTTAAAAAATAATAGCTACAAATTTTATTGAGAAATATAATAAAACATGATATATTCGAATACTGCATATATTGATAAATTAGATTTGATATTTCGAAAATAAGAGTAATTCGTCACTCATACTTCTTATAATATAATAGTTATTATTTTAATTAATAATAAAAATAATATTATTATTTTTATTATAATATGAATCTTGTGAATCATGAATAATCACCATTAATATACCATATAATTATTTTCCCATATTAATATAGCATAATATGCAACCAATTCAATAAAATGATTGAATTTACTCAACCTCTATTTTTATTTTTAACAACAATTTAAAAATATTTATTAATTACAATTTAAAATATTTGTTGCAGCAACAACAACAATAATAACAGTCCAGTAAAAAGTCAAGTAATAAGTAGTCTTACCTCTAATTAATAGAGTGAGTATTTAAAAAACGACTCACATAAAAAGACAAATAGATACACACACATATATGTATATATACAATAAAAATAAAAATAAAATATGAAATAAGTAATAAACTAAATAATACGATAAAATTAACTAATAAATAAAAAATACAAAGAAAATTTATTTAATGTATTGGTAATTTAAATTAAATAATGAATTGGATTCAAATAATTACTAGTTAACCTACCACTTTAGTCATATTGCCACTCGCTATTTTCTTTCCTTTTCACTTTATAAAATCATGTATGAGATTACCTAATTCTAAACAAAGCTATGCTAGACCTAGTTGCTACAAGTCTCTTATCTTCCTCCTACGTTACGTGTGGAGAGAATGATAGAGAAATCTATGGGCTATGGTTGAAAAACTGAGAAAACTTCAATAAAACATCCATATGTTTGGTAAACATTTTAGATCTTCTTTCAATTCAATATTTATATGTTTTGACTTCGTAAGAAAAATTCTTGCTTCTGTCCATTGTTCACCTTCTTCTAAGGTGTTCCTTTCGTATACGATACACCCAACAAAATATACATTAAGTTGTTACATTGAACTATGGATTAATCAATAAGATTCCTTTAAGATCGTATTGTTCCTGAAAATTTGCAAAAATGGGGCTTTGATTATAATTGTGATTCAGCAAGTTGACACAAAGAGGCATTTGATTAGGAGGTTAAGATGCGTTATAACTAATTAAATTCACCCTAAATTGTAGGAGTTCTTGGGGATTGCCCTCGTGCAGAAGCTATTAATTGAATGGTGTACTCGGTCACTTTGAGATTTTTTTTTTTGGTCGAAAGGTCACTTTGAGATTCAATGAATGCATTGTTGGATGTAAAAAAAATTAAAAACTCAATGATTGAAAAATTTAACTAATTTAGTTGGTTAAATCACAAAAATCTTAAATTGTTTAATTTTTCGTTTCAATTTTTACTTTTTGACGCAGCGAGTAAAGCGTAAACACACAAGTTTCAATCCGAAACCTGAATCCAATTGAGAGAATCCCTAAAAAATGAAGTTTTTTTCAAAAGTCCCCAAAATAGTGCAGAAAAGACTTTAAATAGGTCCCAAACCCTAAAACGCAAATAATTAAAACAATAGAGTTTGACTAAAAAAATTGTTGATTATTTGAAGCCCATCAAATCTGCGAACTCTTTCGTTTGGACTTCTGGCGCGCAGCCCATTCTTGGAAATCATCCGCAACACGTTCCACGTCACTTTTCTTTTCAATTACTTTAATAACATTTGTTGTTAAAAATTGACTAGTTTATTAATTAATCAGTCAATTTTTATATATTAATAAGTTATTATAAACTAAAATAAATAATAAATTTTTATTTAACAATTTTTCCAATTAAACTTAAAATATTTTAATGGATAAGGATAATTTTTTTCAATCATGTTTCAAAATTTTTAATTTTATTTAATTTCTAGTCAGTTTTATGGCGGTTTAATACCAGTTAAACCTTTTAAACTTCAAACTTCTCATTTTACCAGTTTAACTTCTTGTTCAATTTTTAAAACATTAAAAAACTATTAATTCAAGATTGGCGTAATAACATTCCTAAACTACCATTTTAATGTATAAAATAAATAAAAATATATATTTAATAAAATAATAATCCACACGGTAGACTTAATCATTTATAATATTACGTAATTTTATCAAAAAAAAAATACAATTGATTGTGTATCAGGTTTCTGCAATAATTTAAAATTTACACATTTCAAGTGGTTTATTTAACAAATTCATAATCAGTTTAAATGAAATAATATCAACAAATTTAATATATATCTATTCTCAATTAAATTACTAAAGTATTTACTAGATGTGCTTGAACCAGTTGGTACATCTTAATGTTATAGCCTGGTTTTATAAATGGTTTCTAGGACCATCGTCACACATGGGACTTCGTATGTTTGTGTGAAGGGTTACTTCCCTGCACGTAAGGTTGTCTGAATATTTATATTACGACCATAACTTACAAGGTCATCTGCATTGCAGATTTCTAGGTTGTCTCTATTTTAGTATGTTGCTTTGTTTCTTAGGCATCACATGGAGTGGAGTAGCAATTACTATTGATCCATCAGACAGCAACTTAAGTTGAAAAGTTTAGATTCAACCTCCACCACTCAGTGCTTTCAACTTTCAATACTGTTTTATTACTAGAAGTAGGTCGGGTTGATAAAGAATCCAATCTTCTAAGATATTGTCTGAATACGACCTGAGATTCAATCGAATTTAAATATTAATTAATAAACCACATTTAAATCCAAATAAAAGTTCACAAATTTAATATCCAATTTCAAGCATCTAAAAGTGTACAACAGTTTGAAATAGTGCTAACAATAATTTCGAATTTTGAATATAAAAATATCTCAAATTTATCAAATTCAAATATTTATATGTAAACGTAACGATAAACATAAACATAAACTTGAATTTATTTTATTAATTCTTATTTCTCATAATTGATAAGAATCAAAATAATTTTATTACTAATCCTTATTTCTCATAATTGATAAGAATCAAAATAAATTTATTAAATTCAAATTTGATTTGATTATTTGGATATCCAAAGTTCATAAAATTATATTTAATCCATTAATTTTAAATTATAACTAATTTTTTATGTCTCCAATAAAGCTTTAGACAATGGCAAAAAGGATATCTATTCAGGACCTACTTTTGATCTATTCCTATTTTGTCTTATTTTGTTCTATATGAAAGCTTAGGTTTAAGTATTTAACACTCATAAAAAATTAAAAAAGATATGTCAGGATTCTTATATTGGATAAGTACGTAGACATTCAAGAATTTATAATTGTGTGCAAATTTTTTCCTCTAGAGCTAACTTTTAAGGGTGAGTTAGGCCTTTCTAACATGGTATCAAAATCAGTTTATCTTGATAATTTGGGGTGGTATTCGGTTATATCCCTTTGTCCAATATATCTATCAGATGCCCAATCTTGCATTGAATTGAGGGGTGTGTGTCAAGAATCCCACATCGAACAACTATAAGAGCATTCAAGAATTTATAATAGTGTACAAATCTTTCCCTCTTGAGCTAACTTTTGAAAGTGAGCTGGATACTTCTAACAAGATAAAGATATTTTTCCCTTTATTCAAAGCTTACAAAGCGTTAAGAACGACCTATCTATCAGACGGTAACCTGTTGGAGTTGGTCCTGGTTTTGTCTTGCTCACGCTACATTCCTTTCAAAGAGAACCGACAACTTACTACTAATTAATACCAGCAGATTAACTAACTATGTTGGGAATAGTAACTCAGTCGCTTTCTCTCTAAAGCGTTTCTTTGTCTTGTCTTTTGACAAGCTTGTTTTCTGTCTTTGTTTGTCTTTGTCTGAACCTAATGGAATCAAGGCAACAGAATGAGGAATATCATGGCACGGAAAACATGGCAGCGGATCAGGCTTCGGTCGATATGGCCAGCTTGACTATAGAAGATGCTGAAGAGGAGGAGGTTGTCGTTATTGAAGACGGTGAAGGGGAGGATTATGGAGATAATTCGTTGTGCCTGGTTGGAC
>JANVCL010000006.1:33263557-33278260 GCA_026546855.1 Erythroxylum incrassatum
GATTTATTAAGTTGGTAATCGGATTCTGGAAAAAGGTTTTAAGGCTTTTTATTTGAGTGAATTTTCGTGCTCCGAACTACATATAAGGGAGACATTTAAGGTTTCATGTCTCGTGTGGTATTCAGTATTCAGGAAAGCATATTAGTCACTCTTAATTAAAAATTTTTAAGATAAAAGTATCAAATATAGTTTAAAGATAATGTTTTCAGTACTGGTACGTGATTATTTGACTGCGCATTTGGTTTTTTTGCATTTATTGCTAATTTTCATATACAGTATGCCCATATAGAATTCGAGGATAACATAAGGATGTATCCCTTATGTTTGTGGACCTTCTAGGGTACTAATGAGGATGTAGTCGCAAAGTGGCCTTTCAAGTCAGTATTTTGGATTGTTCTACTCACATGTCAAGGGATGTCTCTGGTGTTATGTTCGGTTATTCTACCCAAAGGTGTTGGCCTTACATAGGGATTTGAGATGTACATAAATGCATTAGATGGAGGAAAGTCATTGCTTAAATGATCTATTCACCCAAAGGTGGCAGTGTCATGAGAGTTGATGATTTGTATTCTAATCACTTTTATGTGAAGGTCTAATTGCATATATTATGTATTCAACCCAAAAGTGTTTTATAATATGTGTGATCGGATTATCAGTATAGATACTTCTTTAATGCTTTAAGGATTGCTGTTATCCTGTATTTATGATGATATTTACATTGTCTTTTTTGTTTTGTAGTCACCTTTTCTGTAAACAACAATGTTGCACGATTGAGACCTTAACTTGTTTTAATTTCAAGAAGTGAAAGAAGGATGTTGAGTTTGCCCTGGAGATGGTTGACATCAACATGACGTGCATAGAGAGACCTTCTCCACTTACTGATATCAGCTCAGAAATCGATAAGGCGGCTATGGCAATTTGGGAATGGTAGAATAGGATGTGTTATTTGACCATCAAGAGGTCGATTTTGGGTCATCTGCTCAGTGGATTACCATATATAATCATAGTAAAGGAGTTTATAGACAGTATTCCCCATAAGTACAAAGTGTTTTCCCACGCAGAGTAGAGCACCTTGATTAAAGATCCATTCTCCATGAGGTACAAAGGAGAAGGAGGCATCAGAGACTACATCATCAGGATGGTTTGCCTTCAAAGTAAACTGAAGGCACTTGATGTACCCATTCCTTACATACTTATAGTGCATTAGACACTTAATACTCTCCCACGAGAGTTTGAGATGTTAACGACGTCATACATCTCTCAAAATGAGGCCTGGGATATCAATGTCCTAATTTTTTAATGAGCTGCAGTTGAGGAGAAGCTTAGGAGTTCTCCTCATTCAACCCTGTATGTAGCCGCCAAAGGCAAGGGAAAGGCGAAGCCCCAACAATATAAGGATAAGGGTAAGAAACCCAAGCCCTCTCCACAGATTCAGATTGGACAATCTAGCATTCTCAAGGGCCCACATACATGAAGAGTATGAGGTGCTTCTTCTATAAGAAGGAGGGGTATAAGAAAGTTGATTGCCTGAAGTATAAACTTTGGAAGGTTAAACAGGAACTATCAGGTAACTCCTCAGCCTACATGATTCATGAATCCAACTTAGCTATAGCCACATCAAGTTCTTAATGGCTAGATAATAAAGCTTCTAATCATTTTGCTTCCACAATATAGGGGTTCAGATCCATGAGAAGGCCGACTAAAAGAGAGGAGAAGCTAATGGTCGACAACAATGAAGAGGTGGACACTTTGTATATAGGGGATGTAAGTTTAAACCTCGATATAAGTCTAGCTTTGTTTCTTACCACCTTACCATTTTCGTTGAGTTTTTTTTAAACCTAACAATTTCCAATGACTGTCCTTGTTTTGTGGACGAGGTACTAGATTCCAAATTTTGTTTTTGTCAAATTGATTCAGTTCCTCTTTTATAGTTGAAACTCAATTTTCGTCAATAACAGCTTCTTCAAAGGTCTTTGATTCTAATTGTGAGATAAGAGCAACAAAATTGTTCTTGAATGATGATATGGTTCTTAGACTTTCAGAAGTGTCTCCCAAAATGTATTGATGTGTATCTTGTCCTCTCCATTCTCTTGGTGTTCTTCATTGTATAGGCTCCTACTGAGAGGAAGGAGCCTGCTCTGTCCTAGCTTCAGAAGGACCTTCTTAATCTTGTGATTCGAAGGGTACTATAGGTGTAGTTGATGTATTTTTAGGAACCAAAGGATGCTCTTCATCATATGAATGAGCTGCTATTGTCAAGGGTAGTGCTTCATTAAACACTACGTGTATTGATTCTTCTATTTTTTTTGTTTTTTTTGTTGTAAACACTAAATCTTTACTAGTGATACTGTATCCCAAAAAGATAGTTTCATCTGATCTCACATTGAACTTGCCAAGGTTGTCTTTCCTATTATTTCGAACGAAGCACTTGCAACCAAATGCTCGAAATTAAGCGACATTTGGTTTTCTTCCTTTCTATAGCTCATAGGAGGTCTTTTTCGGAATAGATCTTATAAGACACCTATTGAATATGTAACAAGCAGTGGATACCGCTTCTTCCCAGTAACCGTTGGGTAGGTCACTTTCACATAGCATTGTCCTTACCATATCAAGTAGGGTCTTGGTCTTTCTCTCAACGACACCATTCTGCTGAGAAGTCCTTGGGAAAGAAAAGTTGTGAGTCATACCATTACTATCACATAATTTTTAAACCTTATGTTGTCAAATTCTCCTTCATGATCGCTTCGAATCGAAGTAATGTAGTATTCTTTTTCGATTTGAATTTTTCTACAAAACTTCTTAAAAACTTCAAAAGCATCATCTTTATTTGATAGGAAGCAAACCCGTGTAAATCTGGAGTAGTCGTCTACTAAAACAAAAATTTAATGTTTACCACCAAAACTTTAAGTCCTAGTGAGACCAAATAAATCCATATGCACAAGTTTAAATGGTTGTTTAGTAGACACAATATTTTTAGGAGGGATGTTGCTTCTGATTTGTTTTCCTTTTAAACATGCTTCGCAAACGTGAGTATTCTCAAACTTCAGATTAGGTAGTCATCTTACTCGCTCATTTTTGGACAATTTTGATAAGATGTTAATGCTAGCACGTCCAAATCTTCTATGCTAGGTAAGCGAATCCTTTTCTAGAGAAACAAAACACTTAATACTTTATGAAGACATGTTTTCCAGTTGAGCACAATATATGTTCTGATTTCTGGGACCAACGAATATGATATTATCAGTATGATTATCCATTATTTCATAATGAGATGTATAGAAGATAACTCTATAACCCTTGTCACATAATTAACTTATACTTAACAGGTTATGTTTCAAACCATCAATATAAAGGACATTATCAATAGAGGTGGAGTAAGAATTACAAATTTTATCAATTTCGGTGACCTTTGCTTTATTTTTGTCAGCGAAGACAACATTACCTCCGTCTTTTCTTTCAATATAATTGAAATGTGACATTTCACCTATCATGCGTCTCAAACCGCCACCGTCGATTATCCATTGATTTTCTCTTGTCTCCGTTTTGAGGCATATCTACATAAAAATATTATCTTATTTAAGGTACCCAAATTTTTTTGGTATCCTTTCGGGTTAGTAACTTGACCTTTTGGTCTCTAAATATATATTTGAGATAATTTCTCCATTTCATGAAGTTTACAAGAATGACTATTGTGATCATTTCTACCATAGTAGAAACATAAAACAGATCAATAAGAATTGCTATAAATTTTACCATATATCAGGTTCTTTCTATTTTGACTATAACTACTGTTAGATTTAACAACGTATGACCTAATATTATTATTTTCATTGTAGCCTATTCCAGCTTTATTAAAGATACATTTACCACTACCAAGTAGTGCATCAAGGTTGTTCCTTACATTAATGAAGTTCGCAAGATCTTTTTCTAGAAATAAGATCTTTACTGCACATTTCTCTTTCTCAAGTTATAGGGTGACAACCTTTTCTTCTAGTTGTCTCACTTTGTCATCATCATTCTCAAGCAAAGTATTTTCCAACTTGGCTAATCTTTCTTCCAGAAATACTTTTTCAGAAATGTTTTGCTTATAATCAACTTCAAGAGACATAATTTTGGTCGCCAAACTCTTATTCACAAATTCTAATAATTTAATTTTACTCTTTAAAGATGCATCATTGTTCTTGGATTTCTCAACTTCTTTAAAATATTTCACTATCAACTTTTTGTACTGATCATATAATTCATGATATGTATTTTTCAATTTATCAACTTCAATATTTGAGTCAGAATAATATACCTCATCGTCTCCTGATTCAGCCATGAAGCAAACGTTGCTGACTTCTTCTGGCTCTTCTTCTTCAAAATTTTCAGAATCCTCATTTGACCAGGCTGTAGTCATCGCTTGCTTTCTAGGTTTTCTGTTCTCTGACTTGTTTTTATAAAGAAGAGGACATTCAGGTTTTGTTTGTCCAGGCTTTTTGCAGTGATAGTATATGATTTGATTGTTTTGTGTATTGCTATTTTTGTTGCTATATTTTGATAAGAACCTGTTGCTCCCAGCTTTCTTCTTTCCTTCTCTTTTCTTCATTAGCTTCTTTTTATAGAAGTGGGCATATTTTTTGACCATGAAGTTGAACTCATCATCTCCATCTATTTGCAACTCAATGTCACTATCATCACCATTTGATTCATCAGTTGCTTTTAGTGCCATTCCTTTTTTGTAGGAGGATCTTACATCTCTCCTAAGCTCGGTTTCACGGATCATCAAATTTCCTCGTTGCCAGTCAAGTGAAATAGTATCTAGATCCTTTGAAGTTTCTAAAGTTGTCACCTTAGGTCTCCATTTCTTTGGTAGAGATCTTAGATATTCATTATGAGCTCATCATTGGGATATATCTTTCCCAATTTCTTTAAAGTCGTGACGATGTTGTTGAATCATCACAAGAATTCATCTATAGTTTCTCCCTATTTCATACCAATAGTTTCATATTGATGCACTAAAAGGCTTATTCTATTTTCTTTACCTCATTTGTTCCTTCAAAAGTGACTTGTAGTTTATCCCACATTTCCTTTGCTATAAAGTAATATGATATCTTCTCATATTCTTCTGGAGATGGTTCATAGATCAAATGATGTTTTGCTTTAGCGTTTAGTTGTGGATTTCTTCTGTCAACATCAAACCATACTTCTATGTTTTTTGTAGTAGGAATTGTAGCTCCCACTCTGATGGCTTGCCAGACTTCAATATCTATAGATTGGAGATAGATTGTCATTCTCTCTTTCCAGTATGAGTAATTGTTTCCATTGAAGTAAGGAGGCTTTGAAATAGATTGTCCTTCAAGGCTTCTTAAGTTGTTTGCCATGATCTATCACGTGCTGTAAAACATAATAAATATGGAACCTCGCTCTAATACCAAATGATAAAAACAAACCTACACAAGAGGAGAGTGAATTGTGTGTATAAAAAAATTAAATACTTTCAAAATGATAAGATCCTACTAAAAAAATAGATTTATAAATAGAATGGTCCTATAAACTTTTGATAGGAATGTCAATGGGCCCGGGCCGCTGCCGGCTCAGATCGGCCCAACCTCACCATAGTAAAGGAATCTATGAATAAGGTCAGCCCGTGGCCCATTTCATGGCCCAACAAGCCACAGGCAGGCTAGTCCAACTTGGACCATCTTATATTTTTATGAAAAAGGGTATAAAAAATTGGCGCCATTTTTAAAGTAATGGTTGGGCCACGAGCTGAGTCTACCCATGCTAGGCCCAACCTCAACTCGTGGCTCGATCGGGTCGATCACTTTTGGCCCGTGGCCCAATCAACTTGGGCCAAAATCAGGCCGAGCCAAAAATAAAATCCCTAACTTTCGAAAAGATCCTGTTAACATTGAAAATGAGATGATCCTATTATTTAAAAAGTGCCTGTTAACGCTAAAAAAGAAAGGGGCATTTTTAATCAATAGGAGCCTGCTAACTTTTGAAAGAAACCTCTTGCGATATAAAAACAAAAGGAGCATATTTTAAAAGGGAAAGAGCCTCTTGCAAAATGAAAATGCAAACAATATAACGCAAAAATTTAAAAGTTAAGAGGTGAGAAAGAATGACACGATCGATTTATACGTGTTCGACTTATAACCCAAGTCTACATCCAGTCTCCAAGTATCCATCTTAAGAGTTTCACTATTAGAAACCAAGTAGTAATTTAATGAGCTTCTTCAAGCTCATAAGTGTATATTTTTCAAGGTTGTTCAACCTTCCACAGTGGTAGTATTTTGCTAGCCTCTACAAGCTCTCAACAAGAAATATATGAAGAATTTAACAGTCTCTCTTAATTGAGTGATAACACTTTCTAAGGCATGAAGAGTTTTATATAACTTTCAAGAAATAATGAAGCTCTAAAATATTTTGCAAGTTTTATGTCTATATGTTTTTTTTTGCAACTGCATTGGTTCTTTCTTAAGTAGACAATTTCTTCAACTAGTTGTTACTTAACCTTTGATATTATCTCTGTTGAAATCTTCAATATTTAGACTTTAAGAATAATGTTCTATCAAAGCTTCTGGAGCTGATTATTTGAATTACTAAGATACTTCCGGATGTCTTGGAATCATTTCTAAAAAGGTAAGTTTATAAAGAGGGCTCTTGTAAGAAAAGAAATAATTATTCCATGATTTTATTTCCTTTTTAAGAAGTATATCATTACCTATATAAGGAAATAAGTCCAATTTGAATTTTGAAATATTATATAGTTACCATCAAAATCGTTAATAATAAATCTTGAGCTAACAAAAACTTTTAAACTCCTAGCTTTTGGTCGAGGAAGAATAATTTGTCCTGGACTGGACTACCAACGACTGTGAGGCAAGCTCCACTGATTTTAACCAACCTGCTTCACTCCACCGATTGTTTTCTTCTAATCCCACAAATATGGATCTAAATGATAGGTTTGATGTAACATTACAGAACAAACTTCACTTGTTGTTCCTAAACGATTGTTAGTTCAGGAACAAACTACACGCAACTATAGTTAGTCTCAAGGTTTACTTCTTTTGGAACAGCTTCCTTGATTTTATCCTGTTTAAATAATTGGTTTAATAGATCTTGAAAGCTTCGAAGGATGTAATTCCGCAACAAATGTGGTATGCCGCAGTTGTTTTAAACTGAACCTGACGGTTACTTTTTAGAAAACAACTAAATCAGCAACTGTGAATTTTCCAAATTATAATCACAAACAAAAAAGTCAATTTTACAAGTAAATCAACAACTAAAATTTGGTAATATAATTCGACACTCATGATCTATGACTGCGAGGCCCTCATTCAGCTTAATCAACTTTCACTGTGATACAATAGTTTTACCCGAGCCTTAACTAAGTTGACACACTCAACTCTTGACACTATCCATTTATACTCACACCCTATGAAAGTATATCACTCACAATAACGCGATTACTTCATGCTAACCTTAATAGAGGATTTTTGCAACAATGATTATAATAAAGGTGAGAATAAAAACTTAAGTGAATGAAACAAAAGTAACATAAACAAGGAAGCACTTAAGATAAAAACACTCCCCCTAAATATACAACTTCATTAACAAAAAGTGTGAGAAGTTACAGAACAACATATATCGTGAACCTTTTAGAATAACCACCGAATAGTCCAAGTACATCTTCAAGAAGTCATCATTTGGATAAGTATTTCACCACTGAAAATCTCACAAAAATACAGCTGCATATATGACATAGTTACTACTCGCTTTTCTATCACAAAAACGATAAAATAGTTGTCCAAAGATCCACGTTTATGTACACAGCAACAAAGGATTGCCCAAATCACCAAAAATACAGCTGCATTATCTTCAATAAAACATGGTGATCTTACCTCCAATAAATCCTATCCTCTCTAGGTTTTTATCCTTCACAATATCTTATCTTCAAGAATCCTACATAAGGTAAATTTCTTATAATGATGATATACCAAATATATCTAACTATAAATAATGCTCGAAATAATTAACTAGCTATCTTAACAATCTCCCTTTTTTGACATTATTGTCACATATATGAACTCCCCCTACATGCGATAATTGAATACTTCCCCTGAATTAACATAATAAGGAATTCCAGATAGTATCAGAGTTAATGGCAAATGTCAAATTTACAAGCGACAGAAAATAGCCAATTAAACAATAATCCAATCATCCAAGTTTCTCTCCCTTTAGAAAAAAAGATGCCAAAAACAAGTTTAAGAGTCACGACATGTCGTGCGAAGAAACCTCTACTTGAGTTGACGAGGTGCATTTAAACCTACTAGATAAGAAGTAGAATCATATGAATACCATAATCCAAACTCAAAAGTACCATTGACATACCTGATAATCCTCTTTACTGCTGTCAAATGAGTCTCTTTAAGGTTTGATTAATAACGAGCACATACTTCAACGATATAACAAATATCCAGTCTACTCGCGGTTAGATAAAGTAGGCTCCCAATGATGCTTCTATATAAACTTACATCAACACCTTTTCCACGAGCATCTTTATTCAACTTTGTTGACACACTCATAGGTGTTCTAGCATGTCGTGCATTCTTAAGGCTGACTTTCTTCACCAAAATCTTTACATATTTAGTTTGTGATACAAAGATACCATCCTTCACTTGCTTGATTTGTAATCCCAAGAAGAAATTCAATTCACCCACTATACTCATCTTAAACTCATATGTCATCATCTTTACAAAGTCTTCTACCATCTATGGGTGAGTGGAGCCAAACACAATATCATCAACAGATACTTGTGCAATCATCAAGTTAGATCTGATTTTTTTTAGAAATAGAGTCTTGTCTACACTACTTTGTTCATATCCTTGATTGAGTAGATATTGAGTGAGTCTGTCATACCAAGCCCTTGGTGCTTGCTTGAGGCCGTAAAGAGCCTTTTTGAGCTTGAACACGTGATCAACATATATCAAATCAATAAAACCCTTTAGTTGTTCAACATATACTTCTTCTTGTAGAAACCCATTCAAGAACACACTCTTCACATCCATTTGGTAGAGTTTGAATCCTTTCACAGATTCTATAACTAAAGAATGTCTAATTAACTCAAGCCTTACCATTGGAGCAAAAGTGTTATAAAAATCAATACCTTCAATTTGAGAGTATCTTTGAGCAACTAACGTAGCCTTATTTCTTATCACATTACCTTTGTCATTGGTTTTATTAGGAAATACCCATTTTGTTCCAATCACATTCACATCCGACAACCTTGGTACTAACTTCCAAACATCATTTCGAGCAAATTATGTTAGTTCATCTTACATAGTTTTTGTCCAGAATTAATCTTACAATGTTTCTTTCACATTCTTGGTTTAAATGAAGAAGGATAACATAAAAGTCTTACAAGTTCTTGATAATCTATAATTTTTCTTTCTCTTTTTATCCTTCTATTACTAACTTCACCAATCACGTTTTCAATAGGATGACTTCGTCTGATTCGTGATAGAGGATCTTTGTTGAAATCACCTTCCTTTGAGTCTTCATTATTAATAAAGATCGTTTATGCATCATATGCCTAGTTAGTTTCTTCCTTCAAAGCAACTAACTGGTCTCCGTCTAACCAGTTTCTTTACTAGCAACAACTAACTATGAATCTGGGCAATTTCCAGTTCTCGCTTCATTACATCTTTGTTCTGTTTTTGAGGTTGATTTTGAAGATTTTCTTTTACCACTTTATCAATTAATTGATGCACGTCATCTATCGCAACAATTATGAATTCCATCACTGTCTTACTTCTTTATTTGAACACACGATATGCCTTACTATGGATTGAATATCCGAGAAAAATACCTTCATCACTCTTACTTTCAAAATTGCCAAGTTGTTCTCAATCTCTAAGAATGTAACACTTGCTGCCAAATAAATGAAAGTAGCTAATATCTAATTTCTTTCCTTTCCATAGTTCATAAGGTGTCTTGTTCAAGATATTTTTAAGATGAACTCTGTTGCATATGTAGCATGTCGTGTTTACTGCTTCAGCCTATAACCTCATTAATATTTTTCTCCCATTCAACATAGATCTGGCCATCTCTTGAAGAGTTCGATTCTTCCTCTAAACAAATCCATTTTGTTGTGTAGTTTTAGGTGCTGAAAACTCTTGCATGATATCATGTTTGTTACAGAAATTGTTAAAACTTACATTCTCAAACTCCCTTCCATGATTAGATCTTATTCTCAATAATGTCTTTTTTTTAATATGTACACATAAGCTTCTAAATGCCTTAAATACATCTAATTTTTCTTTCAAGAAGGCTATCCAAGTTTATCTAGAGTAATCATCAACATTTGTCAAGAAATATCTCATTCCATCAATACTAGCATGTTACGTTAGACCAACCTTTTTGTGGGAGTCTCATTTATTTACCCGTTTGACATGCACTACAAATAGTCTTGTCATCATTGTTTATCATGGGCAAGCCTCTCACCATTTCGAATTTTCTCAACTTGTTAATGAGATCATAGTTGGCATGACCAAGCTTTTGATGCCACAGATTTATATTGCCATCATATGAGGTTAATTTGTAAGAGGTAGTGACCTATAACATATAGAAATTATCTGCCGAACTTGTTCCAAGATCTAGGATCAAATCGATATGTTGCTCACTAAACGTTCCCCTTGTTCAGTTAACACCCTGCATTCATCACTAATGAACTTAGCTAATAATCCATCATCACAAAGCTGACTAATGCTTACCAAGTTAGTTTTTAAACCATCCACGTGAAGCACATTTTTTAAGTTAGGCAGTCCATCCACGTAAAGGGTCCCTCTTCTAATGACAGTAGCTTTCTTTCCATCATTAAAAATAACTTGGCCATCCATACAACTTTAATAGTCCATCAAGGAACTTCCTTCACCTGTCATATGTCTTGAACACCCACTGTCAAAATGCCATCCCTTTTGAGTAGCATGTATGGATTTAAAAGCCACAAGTGCTTGTAGTTGATTTTTTCTAACCCAAGTCTACTTTGGTAACGTTGGTTGCTACTGGAAATTCCCCAAAAGAATGTCTGGAATTTCTATTTTGAGCTCTCTATAAAATATCAGTTGCAACAACTTATAACAAGTTGGCCTTATATGACTGTTTACACCATAAAAGTGACATATAGATACAAACTTTTGATTCCTCCTTAAAGTTTATCTTTTAATGAATCTAGCTTCACTATTTTTCTCATCATTCAACTTAGAACATTCACCTTTATAGCCAATAACTTTGTTTTTACTAATTTCCAGCAATTGTTCTAACTTTGTAGTACCACCATTCAATATTCTTATTTCTTTTTTAGTATTGACCAGTTTTAGCTTTGTTTCATCAAGTTCACCTATTGTTGACACCAACTTTCTCTCTAGATCTTGAATGACATCCTTCATGATAGAATTCTCCATTTTTTAGCTTTTCATTTTACTTACACATTTCCCATTTGGCATATTTTAATTCATAAGCCTTGCAAATTTCTTCCTTTTTGTATTCTAAGTCACTATTAGCCTGATTTATCTGTGTTTTCCTGATCAATTTCTTCTTTGGTTACTACTAAGCAAACAACTGAACTTCTGTTGTACAAAGCAACTAACGCAACATGATACTTACAATATCTTCTTCACTACTATACTCACTTTCATATTCATTTTCAGTCCAAGTGCTTGCGTAAGACTTCCATTTTCTCTTCTTAAAAGAATTAAAACATCTGCTTGCACATGTTCGAAACCTTGACATTTATGACATTGAATGTTCTTTACTTTCCTTTCACCTCTTTGGGTTTTTGCTTGCTGTTTGAAATTATTGTTTGATGAACTCCCACTATTCAACATGGATTTGGGTCTATCTTTCTTCACTTTCTTTAACCATTTATTAAAATTTCTCATTAATAATACCATATCTTCATTCTCATCAAATTCATCTCCTAAATCATTCACGATTTTACCAACCTCAAATTGCAACGTCAATCGTTTGTTCTTCTCATGCTTATCTCTCAACATATTCATCTTAAAGTTTGTGAGAATCTCGATCACTTTATCCAAAGACAACTCATTAATATCATGAACTTTTTTAATGGCTACAATTTTCAGTATGAATCTCAGAGGAAATGATCTCAATGTTTTCTTGACTAGTTTCAGATTAGAATACTTCTTCCCAAGTTGATGTGTTTGGTTTGCAATATCATGCAGCCGCTCATGGAAGTCTCCAATAATATCGCTTTCCTCCATCTTAAGCTCTTCAAATCTAGTGGATAACATCTGAAGTTTCGAAGCTATCACTAATTTTGATCCCTCATGTATTGTTTACAGAGTGTCCCACACTTCTTTTGTTGACTCAGAGGTTGATATCAAAGTAAAGTGACCTTCATTTACCGCACTGAAGATAGCATGCATTGCCTGAGAATTACCAAGCGCTTCGTCTTCTTCAACCCTTGTCCATTTAGATTGATCTTTAAATACCGCTTCATCTGTTTCATCAATTGTCATTAGATTTATCCAAATATTCAAAATTGAATTCCATACTTTGGTTCCTTGTGCTTGAATAAATACTCTCAACCTTGATTTCCAAGTAAAGTAATTGGAACCATATAGTAATGGTCGCCTAGTGATTGATGCAGCTTCTTTAGTAGTCATGATTGTGAAACATCGATCTACACTAACTTGACACGCCAAGTTCTGATTAAGTGAACCTACTCTGATACTAATTGAAGGTCCCAAAGGATGTAGTTCCGTAATAAATGTGTTCTATTGCAGTTGCTTTAAACTGAAATTGACCGCTACTTTATAGAAAACAATTGAATCAACAACTAAGAATTTTGCAAATTATAGTCACAAGTAGAAAAATCAAATATGCAACAAGTATATCCACAACTAAATTTTAGCAATACATTTTGATAGTCTTGACTTACGTTTGCGGGCCCTCACCCAACTTAATCAACTTTTAATATGATACAATAGTTTTACACAAGCCTTTACTGAGAAAACACACTCAACCCTTGACACTATCCACTTGTACTCACATCCCGTGAAAGTATATCACTCCCAATAATACGACCACCTCGTGCTAACCTCAACAGAGGATTTTTGTAACAATGATTGGTAATAAAGATGAGAATAAAAACTCAAGTGAATGAATCAAAAGTAACGTAAACAACGAAACACTTGAGATTAAAAAAACACTCCCCTAAATATGCATCTTTATCAACCGAAAGTGTGAAATGTTGTAGAACAACATCTGCTGTGAATCTTTAGAATAACCACCAAACAATCCACACATGATAGCTTCAAGAAGTCATCAATCGGATAAGTATTTCACCACCAAAAACCTCACAAAAATACAGTTGCACACTTGACACAAATGCCGCTCGTTTTTCCCTCACGAAAAATGCTAAAACAATTGTCCAAAAATCCACATTTATGTATATGGAACACAACAACAAAGGATTGCTCAAATCACCGAAAATATAGCTGTCAAAGATAACTTAAATCACAAAAAAATATAGTTCCATTATCTTCAATAAAACATGGTGATCTTATCTCCAATAAATCTTATCTTCTCCAGGATTTTATCCTTCACAATATCTTATTTTCATGGATCCCATATAAGGTAAATTTCTTATCATAATGATATATCAAATATATCCATCTACAAATAATGCCAAAATAATTAATTAGATATTTTAACAAATATCTTAATAGATCTAGACTTAGAATGAAAACTTTGGAAATTGCAAATTGATTATGATGTGCAATTAGTGATGATAATGAATCGAGTTAAGCCAAGATGTGGTAAGGCCCGAATCTAAATTTAATAATTCAAATTCAGTTTAAAACTTGACCATGTTTCAGGAAAACATATTCAAACTCATATCTGATCAAGTTTTGGATTAGTTCAAAAAATATGAGCTTGGCCAAGTTTTAGTCGACTCGGAAAAATCTAGCTTAATTCAAATCAAGTTGAAACAAGTTCGAGTCACATTCAATAAGTTTCAAATATTTCATCCCTATGTGAATTAAGACATGGAGTATACATAATATACACGAATTAAAGACATAGAATGTAACATAATATACATGAATTAAGTACCTATATTGAAAAGGATAAAAAATATATACATTTAAATTAAAATGTAAACCACTTGATAGACAAATAATTGAAGTATATAGCAAGCATTGTCTAAGAACTTTGGATTTTGAAATAAGTATATTCAGTGTCGGCCCTGGGCAAGGGCCAGCAGGGCACCTGCCCAGGGCCCATGATGAGAAGGGGGCCCCTGACCCTATAGACTCCCACAGCATATAACTCCCATATTTTAGCTTTTTACTCCATTCTGGAGGAATGGGTTGCCGACTTCCTATAGCTTATGAAGATTGTTATAGTTCACTTGAATGGCTTTATAACCAGATGAGAATTCCGAACTTGGCTCAAACTAGCTGATCTTTCTCAAGTATTTCTCTCTGGAGACAATGCTGGAGGGAACATTGCACATTAGGTAGCAATCAAAACAATGAAGAGTAGGGATTAGCAGAAAAAATATTTGCGATTCTGTCTTCTGAGTATAATTTAAAGATAAAGTTTCTGATTTTTTAAATATAATTTTTTCTTTGTTTTTTTATTTTTAATATTAGATATTAAATTTTACTATTTATTTTTTCACTCTTG
>JANVCL010000006.1:33304716-33322048 GCA_026546855.1 Erythroxylum incrassatum
GAATATAATTGTTGTGTATAACTTTCCAATTGGAAAAAGGTTTTGCAAAAGAGATTGATCAAAGTGTAATATGTTTTGTTTTGGAATGGGCCCTAGTGATTAATGAAATTTTGATATTTGAAAAATGTTGGTAACTCTTGTAAATGAAAATGTTTCTGAATAAAAATGGGCCTAAATTTTCAATTACTGATTTTTGCGTACGCTGGAAAAAAAATTATACTAAGCTTTTAACTGACTAAGGTATCTAGCACGTCACCCTCGCGAGGCACGGACTCGGATATCACCTATCGATGTCGGGTTCAATTTTGGTGGGAGTGGGGTGTTACAGTAAATGTGCATTAATTGATATTGATGGAGATGAACCATTTTTTACCTATGTTGATTCTTAAGTTGGAAGCTCTTCCTTCTTTTCTCCATCACCGTGCTTTTCGTCCTACTTTGATAAAGAAGTTCCAGATTGAATCCCTTACCACTTCTTTAAGTCCTTATACCCATAGTCTCCTTCGGATTCACCACTGTTTGGGAAGGTAGTTTCTCCGATGCTTGGGCTTCCCATTTATTTACCAAGGTGTCTAATTGAGTGATTTGATTTCCCAACTTTTGAAGGCTTACCTTTGTTTCCTATTGAAATTGATGAGTATTATTAGCAAGTGCTTTAACAATTTCATCTAAAGATATACCTTAATTTGAAGGTTGAGGTTAAGCATATGCAGGAGTTTGAGATTGTTTATTAAAATTGTGAGGTTGATATCGTTGTTGGCCTCATTAATTTTCATAGCTCAAGTTTGGATGATCCCTCTATCCAAGATTATAGTAATTAGAATAAGGGTCATACTTTTGTTAAGGTTAACCAGGAAAGCCCCCTATTGCATTAGCTTTTTGAAGAGAGTCTTGTTGCAATGTAGGGCATATATCTGTAGGATGTCCATGGAATGAGCATATTTCGTACACTCTTGCTGATTGCAATTAACCTACAACCATTTGACAAAATAGAGTGGTTAAATCAAATATTTTATCCTCAAGGTGCATTTTACTTACCTCATTCACACGCTTAATAGCTCCATCCATCCTTATCCTAAACTGTTGAGAATTTTCGGTGATAACTGGTATTAACTGTTTAGCTGCCTCAAATGTTTTGTTTAACAGAGCTTCTCCACTAGCTACATCGACCATATTTTGATCCATTGGCAATAGTCCTTCATAAAAGTATTGAATCAGAAGTTGATTTGGAATCTGATGATGTGGATAGCTAGCACATAGCTCCTTAAACCTTTCTCAATTTTCATATAATGTTTCTCCTGTAATTTGTCTTATCACACTTATCTTCTTTCTGATATTTGCTACTCTTGATGCAAGAAAGCACTTCTCCAAAAACATTCTTTTCATCTCGTTCCATGTTGTTACTAAGCTAAATGGAAGATAATATAGCCAATCTATTACTTTATCTTTTAATGAGAACGAAAAGGCCTTGAGATTAATTTGTTCTTCTATCACCCCTTGTGGCTTCATTCTAGAGCAAACAATATGAAATTATTTCAGGAGTTTATGCAGATCTTCACCTACAAGACCACGAAAAATAGGCAGTAAGTGAATCAAACCAGATTTCAATTCAAAATCTACCTTAACATCTCGAAATTGAATGCATAAAGGTTGTTGATTCAAATTCGATGCAGCTAACTCTCGCAACGTTCTAGGGTTAAGATTTGTCATCTTTTCTTCTGCTTCTTAAAAATTAGAGTCTTTACTAATTGTTAGATCTACTTCAACTTTCACGTCTAAAGGTGAATGACCGCTTCATTGCTTAGTCTCTTTTCTCAAACGACGTGATGTCTTCTCAATTTTTAGATTATATTGCAATTTACCTATATGAGAAGCACAAGTTATACAAGATAAGAGATTAGTAGTAACTGTAAAAATAAAAATGCAAAGAAACTAAGAAACTTGAAATAGCTCCCTGGCAATGACACCAAATTTTGGTCAGGTTTTCGAAACCCCTAAAATAATTTCAATTATCCAAACTTTTTTAGTAGTTGTGGAACCAGGTCAAATCCCTAGAAAAATAAACACTAGTTTATTAATTTCAAGCAATAAAAGTAAATGGGGAGTTTTTGATTAAATAAATGATTATTTGAAAATAAGACAAAAACAAATTAAATCAATTGAATTTAAAATTGAGAAAGTCAAGATTACCAAACTCCGATTCAAGGGAAAGATCTCATCTAATTGTAACATTGATCATTGGTCTAAAAAGAATATTTTCACGATTCAAACAGCTAGTCCGAAACATATTAAGATAGTCGTAATAAGTCTCAAATTTTCCTAAATTGATTGGTTCAAACTCAACATCCAAACCAAAACTTATCATCTATTAACTGGGTGTGATAGCTCCGTGAAAAAGACTAAACCCTAAATTAAATAATCGAGATAGCTGCAACTATTCAATTTAGTTTTCTTGTTTATCATAAGTTAAATATGAAAATTCATAAATAACCTATTTGCTACTTGTACCAATCCTTCATGACAATTACAGATCATTGAATTCCTAGGTAGCAATAGAATAATCAATATTAAATTAAATTGTCAAATTAATCGAATATATATCATTCATGAAATATAAGAACTTCAAAACAAGAAATACTTGAATTAAAACATGAATAAAAGTTTGAAACACAAAACCTCACAAAGTTACACTCAGAGTATTAAATCCCCTTAAATCAAAACGATGAGTTTAGCCACACATGGATTTCTCTCCAATAACAAAAGTAGAAGAAAGAATAAGAATTGCTAAAAACATAAGAATCGAGAACCTCTTTTTGTTGTGAGAAACATCCCTTTTATAAGGTTTTCTAATGTAATCCCAATCTAACTCTAACTTGTAAAGATGTCTATCTAAAACGAATTCAAAATCAAACTCCTTTATAGTAAGGATTCTAGTCAAACTCGAACTCTTTAAATGATCAGCCTTATTCACTGCATCAATCTCTTCACTTTATCCAAAATTTGTCATTATTATGATCTCATCATGATTTCCTCCATGTTATGTTTTGTATCAAGGACTTCATTAAATCAATTTAAGTTCAACATCAAATCCATAAATGTATGAACATGGAAATAATGAAAAATGTCTTTATTAATCATAAAATGATTTGTACAATAAGTGCTAAAGGTGATTGTCTTTAGAGCACTTCTCTAACAAACTCTCACTTGCATTAAAGCCAATTGCCTTGATATCTAATACCATAGGCGTGTACATGTGACACAAAACTCTTTTGAAAAATAGGCTTAGTTAATGGATCAGCTATATTCTGATCTGTGGGAACTCTCTCTATCTTGACATTATTTCTACCAATGATTTCTCTAATCAAATAGTAGCGTGTGAGTACATGTTTAGACTTTTGATGAGACCTTAGTTTCTTCGCCTGCGCTATAGCCCTGTTGTTGTCACAATATAGCTGCACTGGGTCAATAATGCTCGAAACCACACCAAGTTCCATGATGAACTTCTTGATCCAAAACACTTCCTTTGTTACTTCTGAAGTTACTATGTACCCTGCCTTTGTCGTCGAATCTGCAGTCGTCTCTTGTTTGAGACTTTTCCAACTAACTGCACCACCATTCAGTGTGAATACATATCTAGATTAAGATCTAGAGTCATCCCTATCAGATTGGAAACTGGAATCAGTATACCCACTAACCACAAGATCACCTTCTCCATATACCGAGAATATATCCTTAGTTCTTCTCAAGTACTTAAGGATATTCTTAATAGCCACCTAATGACCCTCACCAGGGTCCAGATGGTATCTACTTGTAACATTTAGAACATACGATACATTGGGTCTAGTACATAACATAGAGTACATGATTGATCCTATTGCTGAAACATAAGGAATCAAACTCATGTGAGTCCTCTCATCTTGTGTCTTTGGACACATAGATTTAAAGAATGTGATCCCATACACCGTGGGAAGATAACATCCCTTGGACTGCTCCATGCTAAACCTCTTTAGCATCTTGTCTATGTATGTAAACTAAGAAAGACTAAGCAACCTCATAGATCTATCTCTATAGATCCTTATCCCCAAAATATAAGTTGTTTCTTTAAGATTTTTCATAAAGAATTTCTTAGGTAACCAAATTTTAACTGGTTGTAAAGCTGAGACATCATTTCCTATTAGCAATATATCATCTACATACAGTACAAGGAATATGATTGAACTCCCACTAACCTTCTTATACACACACGACTCATCCAAATTTTGTGAGAAACCAAACTCTTTGAGTGCCTCATCAAATCGGATATTCCAACTCCTGGATGCTTGATTCAATCCATAAATTGATTTATGAAGCTTGCATTACTTTTGTCCATTCATGGATATGAAACCATCAAGTTATGTCATATACACATCCTCGGTTAGGTTTCTATTAAGGAAAGTCATCTTCACATCCATTTTCCATATCTCATAATCATAACGAAAGGCAACGGCTGGGAGTATCCTAATGGATTTAAGCACAGCTACTGGACTAAATGTTTCGTCATAGTCAACACCTTGCCTTTGAAGATAACCTTTAGCTACAAGCCTAGCTTTATGGGTAACTACATTACCCTCCATGTCAATTTTCTTCTTGGAAACCCTTTTGCACCCTATGGGTTTTATCTCTTCGAGTGGGTCAACCAAATTCCATACTTGGTTTTTATACATGGAATCTATTTCGGATTTCATAGCTTGAAGTCATTTGTCAGATTTTGAACTCTTCTGAACTTCCTCATAGGTAGTGGGCTCATCATCTTCTATGAGCAATACGTCGTTAAGTTCACTTATAAGAAATATATACCTCTAGGGAACATGACGTATCCTACCTAACCTATGAAATTCTTATGTGTTAGAAGGTGAACTATTGTTTCATCTTTATGAGCAATAGCCTCGGGTTCAGGCAGATCATCTGCGTCTGTTTGAGCATCTTGAACTTCCACAATTTCAATTTTGCTCCCACTGTTTTCTCTTAGGAAAAAACTCTTTCTCTAAAAAGACAACATATTTTGAAACAAACACTTTTTGTTTCGAAACATGGTATAACTAATATCCTATAGTTTCCTTAGGATATCCTACAAATAGACACTTGTCAGATTTAGCTTCAAGCTTATCTAGTTGAATCTGCTTCACCTAAGTAGGACAACCCCAAACTTTCATAAGAGTAATATAGGGTTTGTTGTTAGTCCATATCTCATATGGAGCAACATCAACTGACTTGGATGAGACTTTGTTTAATACATAAACAGAAGTTTGAGTGCATACCCCCAAAAGGATTTTGGTAAATCCACTAAACCCATCACAGACCTCACCATGTCTAACAAGGTTGGTTTCTCCTCTCAGCCACACTATTGTGTTCTGGCAAGTAAGGTGGAGTCCACTAGAACAATATTTCATTATCCCTTAGATAATCCAAAAACTCTTTGCTTAAGTATTCACCACCTCGACCAATTGAAATGATTTAATACTTCTCCCAAGTTGTTTCTCAACTTCATTTCTAAATTCTTTGAACCTTTCAAAGGCTTCAGACTTGTATATCTTAAGATACACATACCCATAGCGAGAATGATCATCGATAAAGGTAATGAAGTATACGAAACCACCTTTGGCATGTATGGACATCGGACCACATACATCAGTATTTATTAGGTCTAAAAGTCATCAGATGCCTTCTTCTGCTTCAAGGACTCCAAATAGGCCTTACAGTTTCTCTTCCAATAGCCATCCTTGCCACAGTGGAGGAAAGTTCCCTTAGAGATAGTCTTATTTGCTTTCTTGACACCTCCATTAGGCCCTGCGAACTTCTTTTTCTTTTGACTCTTTTTCTTCAAACCAGAAGAGTCCACCACATCACAACCTTGTCCTTGCGGATAGATAGCTCAACTGTCTTGAGCGTATTGACCAGCTTAGGAATTGTGCTAGATATATTGTTCATCTGATAGTTAAGCATAAATTGTGAGTAATTATCGGTTAAACCTGTCAGAATTAAGTCAATACTTAATTCATGATCGAAAACAAAACCCAAGAAGGCCAACTGCTCGATGTAGACATTCATCTTCAGTGCATACTGCACTGGAGATGTCCCCTGAACCAACTTGGAGTAGAAGAGCAATCGCGAAGTCTCGAACCTTTCGGACCACGCTTGGTAATCAAAAAGCTCGCTAAGATGATAGACTATGGTATGAGCATCCATAGTCTCGTGCTACTTTTGCAGCTATGGTGACATAGTGGCTAGCATAATACAACTAGTCATTTCACTATCATCGAGATGCTTCCTATATGCCCTTCGATCATCATCGAAAACATCAGCAGTAGAGGGATCGAGAAGTGGTTCTTCTGAGACATAACCAAGCTTCTTGGACTTGAGAACTATTCTCAAGTTCCTGAGCCAGTCAAGGAAGTTTGGACCAATCAATTTATTAGTTTCTATCAATGATCTTAGATTCACATTAGTACTCATGGTGTTGACTCGGACAATAACAACCTTTCATCAAAAAGAGAAAAATTAGAATGTACTTAAATGCGTATCTATAAGGACTTTAATAACACGCATTATGGCTCCCACTATTTTCACGAACCCATAACCCTCAATATAAATTCGAGAGAAATCGTAGAGAAATTTTCCAAGTGGGTCGATATCCAATATCTCTAAGAATGACCTTGGGTTTGCCCAATAAGCTACCTTAGTTCAATCAGTAGGTATCAATCATACCAATTACATCTCCAAAGCAACTATCGAATCTAGTGTTATCAACTGTTGATGCGTGCACACTCATTGGGCTATCAACTCTTGATACTTGTACATCTAATATACACTACCCAACTTCACCTTTGTCCACGTTGACCTTGGATTTGTACAACAAACCAATGCTTCTAGTTAAAACTAACCCATTAATCTGAAAATCCTATTCTATGGTTTCAACATATCCATGTAAAGTCGGCTTAGGTTCGTCCAATAACCCTAACTTTAAAAGGACCTCAGTTATCGCCATGTTAAAAGAAGACAAGTATATATATATATATATAACCACCCAATCAAATTAGGCCTAAGCCCATAACCATCCATCATGCAAGCCAACACATTCTCCTAACCATGCATTCTCTAATGCATATATGTAAACACATCATTTTGGTTATAATATCTTATGGATCCTAATATGAAAGCCCAATCCAACACGTGAATCTAAGCCTAATCCAACACTTAGATTTACTATCTTCCTTTTACTGACTTGGCTAAAAATTGGTATTATATGTTATTTCATTTGGAATTAATATTAATCTAATTAACATGAATGCTTAAGTCTAGAAATTAATTCATAATTAATTTACCTTAAAATAATTATTTGATGTGCAAAATTAAATAACTTCAATTTTCACACATGCCAATTTTCTAGTCTTACTAAAAAATCTATTGCTCTACTAAAATTAATTCAAAATTAATTTCTATAATTTCCCAAAATTTTCAGAATATCAAATAATCATTCCAAACATCTCTAGGTCATTTCATGATGATCAAACTAATTTAGGAATCACCCAAAAATTATTACAATTACTGAAACACCAAAAATGACAAATATGACTTCTAAAATTTTTTTGGAAATAAAAATTTTAGCAAAATCATTTAGGCATGCATCAAACATTAAATTCACACATGTTTATCATATAAAAATATTTTTAAGGTTCTAGAACCAAAATATAAGCATATAAAAACATCAAACAAAACAGATCCTAAAATTTCTGGAAAACTGTCGAGATCTGAAAATTGTTTGATAAAATTATTAAAACACTTTTAAAATTCAACAAAAATTACAAGGGCATAAACACATCCCAAATATGTTCCAATAATTTTTTCAAAATCAAATTTAATGAAAATCATGCATAACCTCATTAGTTTAGCCAATAGGCATCACATGACCAACAGAAAAACAGATTTCATCCATGTTCTTGTAAATTTCAAATTAAATATTTTATTCACATTAAAAATATTTTCAATCATACTAACTAGGCGTTTGGTTTGAGCACGGGGTTGACTATAGATATGGGTATAATAGTAGAAGGGGATAGGGATAGGTATGAAAAATTTTAAAAAATGATGTTTGGTTTGTAACTTGGGTTGTTGTATTAATACCAATAATGTTGTTTGGTTTTTGTATTAATGGGAATGAAAGATAATACAATACCATTTTTACCCTCAATAAAATGAAAATAATTTCCCCTTCATATGTTTATTAGGGCTATCTCCATATGTTTGTAAAAAAATTAATCAGTTTTGTTAAGAAATTTTATCGTAATTTTCAAGCATTAGATGAGTTATATGATCATTTGTCAACAAAGCTTTACTAGAATTTCGAGCATTAGAAACTATATTTTTTTATCTGAATCCAAAAGCACACAACGTATGCAAAGCTTTAAAAAACATGTTTTTGTTTAATGATGTTAAACAATAATACCAAATAAATTCAAGAATGTCTTTATACAATTGTTAAATTGTAAAACCAAATAAAAGTAATTCTTCTCTTTATCCAAAGGTTAAGGCTTTATCAAAACAAAAAAAGGCATGACTTTTATGAAGAAACAGACGTCGGATCAAGATAAAGGGCTTGCGTCTTTATATGAAGGTTAAAAACTATAAAAAGTGCTTATGTTTCGTTGTTCTTGAAAGCCATTAAGAGCTTTACAAAACAAATAAACAAACACCAACGTTGAAGACGATTTACTATGTGTTTTTCCTTTTTTAAGAGTTAAAATCATATACGAAAAATCAAATTAAATCACAAAAAAATTATAAGGGAAAAAAAGAAACAGATTGGTTTTATGATTCTCATTTAATCTAAAATCATATGCAATTTCACATCATCAAATCATATAGCAAATTGGTTATTCTCTTAATTAAATCATAAAATGAGAATATAAAAAAAGGAGCAAAAACCCTATTTATAATGAGATAAAACTAGTTTCTATCCAATTCATTTAATAGCAAATTAAAACGAGGGATTTCAGAAAATATACCTGGAGGCACAGAACAAAAAATTCCTTCATTGATAAGACGCGATAAGGCAGGGTGAGAGATCGTAAGGAATTAAGAGCTGATAAGGAAGTAAAGAGAATGGTAAAAAATAAACGTGATAAAAACTTCGATTGAAATTAAAACTCGATACCCACCCCTTGGCGGGTTTAATAAATTTCCAAATTTAATGGGATAAATCCATTCCTCCTGGAATCTAAAACTCCAAAGCAAATATTGTTTTTTATAATTATTCTATTTCTTCGTTCCCAAACCCTCAAACCAAACGCCCCCTTATTTTAGTTGTATAAATTCTAGTTAGATCTAGTTTCTTTTAAATGGGTTATCTGTTTTTAAAAGACACTTATGCTTGTTATATTTATTTTGTATAGGACGAATGTAATTTATACTTTATAAACCTTATTATATATGTCTAAGAAGTTGGAAAAGTGTTAAACGTACATCCTATGAATGAATGGTGGTTACAGATTATAAACTGTTCGCTTCTACTTTGTTGTTCTCTGGAATAGATTATATAAACTGATAATATGAATTGTTAACTTCTGCTTCGGCAAATGTGGTAGGAATAAGTCTAATGAATGAATAGTGGTTATGGATTATGAACTATTAGGCCATAATTAAGGCTTTGTTCTCACTTACTACTTGTTAACTTCTTCTCTGAATCTATTAGGTGAATCTTATTTAAAAACATCATCGATTGTCTCTTGATGTAATAGGATGCGAACAAAAGTATATTAGGCATTCATAAAACATACTTCAAGAAATTCTAAAACACTTGTTAAATCCACATAAATATTGAACACCGACTGAAGAATTTCTATTAGTTGAAGAGTCAGAGTATGCCTCAAATCTTGTATGCTACATATTTTTGGTGTAACTAACATCTCAAACTCAGGGTGCATTTTTGTTGGTCAAGGGAATTAATAGTTGTTGTCTACTCTAAACGGATCTACCCAGAATAAGTCTAAGTGATGACACAAATTAGGTAATGTACCTTGCAATCTACATTAACCTTTTTGGCACAATATTGAATTTATCTTGCATAAGTAAGAGGAAGAAGTGAAAGTAACTGCATACAATTACGCAATAAAATCTTTATTTAAGGCTTTTAGTTTATTATGTAATTATCTTAAAATAATTAAATATTGACAAAATAAAAATAAAAACTGTTAAAATCTGTCAATATTCACGTGATTTTTATAATACAACTGACATGTCATGTTATAATACAACTGACATGTCATGTGTGCTCAATGACGTGATGTTATTTTAATAAAAATTTAATGAAATTAAATTTTAGAAAATAAATTGTAATATTTTATTATATTAATTAGTATAAATCAATAATTTAAAAAGTCAATCAATTCGGTGAGTTCAGTCATAAAGATTTTGAACTGATGAATTTTGTTGTTCATATTTTAACTTTTTAATTTGATTTATTTTATTGTTGTAAAAAATTAATTAATTAATCAGTTAATTTTTATAAATTAATAAATTCTTATAAATTAATTATTTTTATTTAATAATTTTTTCAATTAAACTTTATTTCTTTTAATTATATTTTAAAATTACTAATTTTATTTAATATTTAACTGATTTTATGACGTTTTAATACCAGTTAAATTTTTTAAATCTTAAATTTCTTATTTTATTGATTTAGCTTTAATATAATTTTTAAAACATTAGTATAAACCTAACATAAACATTTTACGATCCTTTCAAAAATAACTCGTACCTCTTTGGTGTTTGCCACGTTTAGAAATACAAAAATTCACTTCTTTGTTTGGGCCATGACTTCTTTTGGATTGATAAGAAAAAGCATTGCCTAGACTATTCGGGGCAATAGATGGACTCATTTCCAATTTTATATTTTATTATTACTAACGTAAGGATAACATTACGTAGCCCGCATAAGATACAACATGAGCTTGGGCCTTGAGGAATGATTAAACTCAAACTTTTATTTCTGCTAGTTCGCACTATCTGACGCTCTTTCTTTCTCATTTTTTGGTCATCACTTCCCATATAATAAAGTAGACATTTAGCTACTTTACAACGTGCTAAAAATCGCCGCAATTCGTCGCTAAAAGTGGCCATATTGCGACGATTTTAAAAATTATTATTAAAACTAAGCTTTTAACAACTAATTATAAGGCATAGCTAAAAGATTAACATTAAGTGACGAATGACAAAAATCGTCTCTAAATGGTGAATATTTAGTGATGATTTTTAAAAATCGTCACAAAATGATCTACATTGGGTGATAATTTTTTAGATTCGTCGCTAAATGAACTTTTTAGTGACGATTTTACATAATCGTCACCATAATTGGGTAAACATTTGGTGACCAATTTTCGAGATCATCAATAAAGGGTTTACAATTGGTGACAATTATGTAAAATCGCCACTAAAAAGACGTTTGGGGTGATTTTAAGAAATCACCACCAAAGGTTCGTAGACATTTAGCTATGTTTTTTGCTACATTTTTCACATTGTCGCTAAAAGTAACCATTTGGTAACGATATTTGCAAGCGTCACCAAAGGATCCACATTTAGTGACAATTTCTAAAATTGTCACCAAATGGTCCATATTTAGTGACGATTTCTTAAAATTGTCACCAAAGATTCTATAGTAATTTGCAACACATTTGGTGATTATTTGCCAAAATCGTCACTAAAGAGTTCACATTTTTCAAAATTGTTAAACTAACATTTTTATAATCTATCATAGTTAAGATATGTTTTATTGGAGATTTGTTTTGAATATTTACAACGTATTGTTGAAAAAACACACACAACATAATTTTAATTGTTAAAGAGTAGTATTAATTAATCATTGATAATTACTAACATTGTAAAAATTAGTTATAAAATTTTTAATAATTGTATCAATATAATAATATGATATATGGAGTAGTACAAGCTTTGAATTAGAAGGTTTAACAATTCTTACAGTCATAAAACAAGAACAATAATAGTCCACACTCAATAGTACGCAGTTTGACTCCTAACTAGTAGAGAGATTGATTGACAAATTCTTACAGAGACAACAATAAATCAACTTTAAAGCTGAGTCCAGTTGATTGCATCGATAAATGACAATGATATAATTATTTTTTTGGATTCCAAGTGACATGAGAGCCGGTAAAGGTAAATGAGTCCCCGATGTTTGGATTCCTGAGAATCCTTCCACGTTTGAAGGCACCAATTGAAATAATGATAGTTCTTTCCTCAAGTGTAGGGTTTTTCATACCTTCTTGTAACAGCGTTTCCGCTATAGGTAAACTTGTAGAGGATACAGTGAAGGAGTCGCCAGATTTAGTATGGAAGACAAGTTCTCCAGATGAACTGCCAGTACGAAACGGTTTACCTAAAACACAATCAGTATAGAACTTAAATATTATCATATTAGTGTTAAACGAACTAAAATTAGAGTGACATGCATACGTGAATGACCAGACGAAGTCTGTGGAATTGATGAATTTTACAAAACAATCGATTTCTCTAATCTTTTATGGATCGTTGTGACATCGCTCCTGCCTCCATAGGTCTACATGTCATCTTCGAGATTTAAGAAAGCTTAAAACAACATATAGTATATACCATCAAATGTCAATAAATATAATAACTTCATAAAAGGAAATGAGATGTACATACTAAGGAAAGTGACGTTGTTTGGATGATACTAAACACCTTGAAGCAGAAGATCGACCATAGAAGGCAAACGATCATTAGTGTATGAAGTGGAGATTTTTTCTGCATTGTTTATTCCTTCAGTAGGGACAATTTTGCCACATTTCTCCCAACAAAATGAATTAGTACCATCTGGAACTAGTCGCCATGTCGCCATTCCTTGATTAATAATGTTAAGAGGTATATTCTGCAAATGTTGATTTAGAATAAAACGATGATATGTTCAACTCCAATTTCGATGATAAGTGAAAGTAGTCCAATTTAGCACTTATACATCTTCAATGTGCTAAATGATATGAAAGGTACCCTTGATAAAATTTCAGAAATCTATTGTGTAGTTTGTATCACATGCAAAATTTGGAATTTAAAGTAGAATAGACATGAGTATGTTCTTGATGTACAGAAATATAGTATTATCTATATTAGGCTATATTACTATTAATGAAAAAGAATGAAAGTAAAATACTCTTGAAAACCTTTCATCAAATAGTTACGAAGCTTTGATGAGGGAAGCGTTAAAGGTCGTAGGGAAGAAGCCAACCCATATTTAAATAACAAAGGCAGACAGTAAATCATCTTCGAAACATAACCATAAACACAACTCACACATCAAATGCATAATTAAGAACTCACAACAAACACCTAAAGGTATAAGTTAAACTTAGCACAACTTCTTAATGAAAATAGAATAAAATAACAATATCGATTAAGTTAATGATGGTTCTTCGATGGTGATGACCACAATACAGAACCCAAACAGAAGAGAGGAGACAGTGGTTTGCAAGATGGAGGATTTTGAGAAATGTTGACGACTTGAACAAGAATGGAGGAGCCTTTTATTGTCCATGTGATTGAAAACCTAATACAAAAATGACGTCGTTTTTCTTGTTTAGGTAAACGAAGTCGTTTCTTTTTTACTGTGGTTGTTTGGAAGTACTATTAATTAATTTGCTATGATCTATTGTATTTGGTCGACAAACATCAGATCTAGCAACTAATACATGGTTCGACTAATAAGGTTAAGGTAGATGAAGGGAATAAGAATGATGTTGTCATATTCACTAAACATTGATTCATTTGGTAAAATAAAATGTGGTTTGCATTTCCTATTAATTCAACTAATAAAAAAATAAGATACTAATTTTAAAAAGTTTCCAATTTAATTTTGTTTATATACCAATTAAAAGTAAAGATTAGTTATTCCCAAAAATTAAGCAAATGAAGAACTATTGCATATATAAGTGAGAAGATAAAATTTTCATTTTGTATGATGTATTAAGAATACCTCATATATATTAATCAATTAAGTAAATTAAGAAAGTAAAGAGATTGTTTCAGTTTTGGCGACGATGTGAAAATTTGGTAGCAAATTGTCTACCACTTGTGACTAAGTGTGGTGGTTGGTCACAAAAATGGTCTTCTGCGACTAGACGTGCTCCATTGCAAAAACCCTCGACTATTTAAATTAAATGTATCTTTTTATACAAATAATAAGGTTAATGGTAGATTAAGGGCTAAAGGGAACATGTTGTCATGTTAGTGATGAATTTGGTAAAAATGAAATGTGATTTGCATTAATTCAACTAATAACAAAAAGAAGATACTAATTTTAAAAAAAATTCAATTTTATTTTGTTTATCTACCAAATTAAAATTAAAGATTAGTAATTCCCAAAAAATGAAGCAAATCAAGAACAATTGCATATATAAGTGCAAAAGAAAAATTTTCATTTTGTTATTTGTAATATGAGTACCTCATATATATTAATCAATTAAGAAATTAAGACTGTAAAGAAAATGTTTGGGTTTTGGCGACGTTGTGTATATAATTGGTAGCGAATTGTCTACCATTGGCGACCATAGTTATGTTTGTCGAAAAAAGGTGAACAGGTTAAAAAATAAGTGGGACAACGTCGTTTTGCCCATGTTTGTTTAAACAAATGTGGGAGCTTTTCCCTCCCTCCCATTTTCACTGAAACTTTGCTATTGAAGCTCAATGGGCCCTCTTCTTTTCATCTGCCTTCCATCCTCCTTCTTTTGTATCTCAAATATTGTACTCTTCATGTGCCTTCTCACCTTCTGCTTGTTCTTTGACTTTTTCGACATCTCCCACCACTTCCTGTAGTCGAAGGTGAGTCCAGTTGTTTAGGTCATTTGTTAATCAATGTGAAACCCCTAACTGTGTTCATCTTTTTTTTTTAATTTCATGTTCAATTTTTGCGTTAGTTGGTGATTGTGTATAAGGTTTTTTTGTAGATTCTGTCTTCCTTTGTTGATTGGAGCCAAACCAGAAGAATCTGTGTGGTGTCTTCAGGTATATTTTCCTTGCCCACCATATGTTCGACAAAAGCCCTCTGTTGTATTTTGTTGGACTCCTTATGCTATGGTTTACATATTCCTTGTCAATGATTGAAGGAAGCTCTTGCATGGTACAAAGAGATTGTTCCGTACTTAAAATTGTTAGGTGTTGCAATCTTCTCTATTCTTATTCTCCCTATAGTCTATGATTGCTTTCAGTGCTTCCTTTAGCCATTTATTATGATTGCAAAACTAGGAATGACCTCAAAATGAGCCTTAAAAGCTTATGATCTTAGTTCATTTCTAAAAGAATTTGAACCTCTTAGAAAATGAGTTATCTTCTTTTACTGTATATCTAGATGGATAAGAGATGTATTTCTCATCGAAAATGGCCAACTGAATACGTAGAAGGAGTTAAGAGTTTTATGCAATTTGTGAAACATCAAATGGGTGATGAATGTATGTTGTCCATACGTCGATTGCTTAAATGTCGACCTCCAAAGTCAGGATGTGGTATATAATCACTTACTAATCTGAGGCATAAATAAATTCTATACTCCGTGTCTTTATCATGGTGAATGTAAGGAAGCAAGTTGTAGTAGAAGTGGCAGTACATGTTATGATGATAGAATCAATAATGATGTAGATGAGTGTGATGTGAATGATGATGGTGATGATGGGATTGATGAGATGTTAGACAATTGTCAAAATCATATGGCGACTATGAATGAAACAGGAATGCCTAACATAATTAGTAGTATTACAGAAGATAATTTTGAGAAGTTATTGACAATTGCTCAAGAACAATTATATTCGGGGTGCTCAAATTTCTGACAACTATCATTTGTTATGAAGTTGTTGCATTTGAAGGTTTATAATAAATGGATTAACAAGTCCTTTGAATGTTAATTGACTTGCTGAATGATGTATTACTTATTGGACACAAGTTGTCGAAATCTTACTATGATGCAAATAAACTGTTAAGGGACCTTGGATTGGGATATCTTTCAATTCATGCTTGTAAATATGATTGTGTTCTTTTTTGGAAGGAAAGTAAAGATCTTTAGGAGTGTCTTATTTGTGGTACATCAAGATGGTAGATGGATGATGGGAGAGGGAAAAAGATACCGAATAAAATCCTTCGATACTTCCCTATTAAACTACGATTACAAAGACTCTTTATATCAACAAAAACAACCACAGATATGAGGTGACATAAAGAGAAACACATTGATGATAACATAATGTGTCATCCAGCAGATTCAATGGCATGGAAAGAAATTGATAGAAACTTTCCATGGTTTTCATAAGATTGTTGTAATGTTTGACTTGGATTGGCCTCAGATAGATTTAATCCTTTCGACAATATGAGTATTTCATATAGCATGTGGTTGATGATTCTAGTCCCATACAATTTACGTCCATGGAAGTGTATGAAGGAGCCTTTTATGTTGTTGTCTTTGCTTATTTCACTAAAGGTTATATGGCTTGTCATGTATGTAACCATCGAATACATTCAATGACGATACGAAGTAAAATATGTTATACGGGTCATTGTCGTTATTTGGAACATAGGCATAGATGGCGGAGAAGTAAACTGTTTAATGGCACAATAGAATTGGGTGATGTTCTAATGCAGTTATCCGGTGATAATATTATTTACCAGCTATCACATTTAGGTAACATTACACCTGGCAAACACTCAAGTAATAGAAAGCAAAAGAGAAATGATGTCGAACTGAACTGGACCAAAAAAAAGCATATTTTTCAACTTGCCATATTAGAAGGAATTACTATCGAAGCATAATATTGATGCCATGCTTATTGAGAAAAACATTTGTGCCACTAATTTAGGGACTGTCATAAGAATTGATGGAAAATCCAAAGACACAATTAAAGCTAGACTTAACTTAGAAGATGTGAATATTAGAAAGGACTTGCATTTGAAAAGAAGAGATGATGGGTCATACGTTATTCTCCCTGCTTGTTACAACGTGTCAAAAAGTAAGAAACAATCATTCTATTAGTTCCTCCAATCGGTCAAATTTCCTAATGGTTATGCATCAAATATAGGCCATTGTGTGAATGTTAAGGAGGGAAAAGTGTCAGCGTCAAAAAGTCATAATTGTCATGTATTTTTGTAACGATTACTTCCTGTTGGAATATGTGGGTGTTTGCTGAAGGATGTGTCCATTACTTTGGGTCAACTGGGAGAGTTTTTTAAGCAATTATGTTACAAGACACTTAAAGTTGAAGAGCTTGATAAAATGGAAAAAGACATAGCA
>JANVCL010000006.1:33347361-33372693 GCA_026546855.1 Erythroxylum incrassatum
GAGATAAATTAAATTTAAAAATTTAATACACACTAAATGAATTTATATTCTTTTAAATATATCAAAATTTTAAACAATTCAAAATTCATCGAAAACATATATATGCAAAAACTAAATTAAATGATTGAATTTATACTCAGTTTAAGTTTATCAAAAAGGCTTATACTTATGTATTCATAAGTTTGCAGATTTAAGTAACGAAAAATAATTTCTTTATAAAAATATAAAAGAAAAGTTGCGTATATTATGACCTTTCTTATATTTTCGCAAAACGAAGAGTCTTGTGCATCAAGTATGTTGACTTTAAAATTTTAAAAATATATCAAAATTTAAACAGTTAGATCCCAATTTTATTAAAATTATTTATGTTTGAATTCAATAAAGCGAATTTAGACTCTTGGCAACAATTGGGCCAAAAATATGTGTTATGACCCATGTCTAATCTAAGGGGTTGTTTGGTTTCACTTTTGTTTTTCTGTTATTTTTTTAATTTTTTTTTCTGTTTTTAGTTTCTGTTTTTTTCTAAAAAAACGAAAACCTGTTTGATTGAGATTTACGATATAAAACTGAAAACAAAAATCTGTTTGGTTGAGATTTTTAATAAAAAACTGAAAATAAAAATATGTTTAATTTTTTATTTTTAATAATTTTTAATAAGTTATTCTTGTTATTATTAATTTTATTATTATTATTATTTATTGTTAATAATAATATTATTCATTATTTTTATTCATTTATATTTTTTATTATATATTATTGTTATAAATTTTCTACTTACTATTTTTAATATTATTAATTTTATTATACCAAATTAATTACCTTATTATTATTATTAATTCTGAATTCTTAATTATTATTATAAAATTTGTACTTTATTATTATTATTATTCGTGATAGAAAATAGGAATATGTTGTTTTTCTGTTGAAGAAAACTTGTTGTCAAAATTCAGAGAAACAATGTTTTCTGGTTTCTGTAAAACTGTTGTGGTTTTTTTATTTTCATAAATAAAAAATTACAACATAGTAAATCAAACACGTTTTATTTACTTATTTTTGTTTTTACAAAAACGACAACAAAAAATGGAAGAAAAAATGGAAACAAACAGCCCTTAAATTTTTATATTTGAGTTCAATCAAATTCGATTAAACATATTTTTTAAATTTTAAAAATTAAAAAAATATATTTTATTTAAAATTTTTGAACTTTAAGTTAAGTTGGGTTACGTTGTTTCAGTTAAAATTTACAAAATTTAAAGCGAATAATCCAAACTCAAATCTAACTTAGAAACTTAAAAAAATGTCTGAGTCTAGCTTAAAATTCAATCAACTTGAACCAAGTACGTCAACTTTCGGACTGGACCAGTTTGGGCTTATTTTTGCCAAACCTACTTATCCCTAAACTTTAGTTGGGCGGCAATGCAAGCAATGACCATATAATGCAATATCAAAGAGAAACCACAGGCTAGAACGGAAGGTATATACCCTCCCAATCAAAGGGATGCTCAATGAACCAACTACTATTCAACTTTGACTTTGCCATTTATATCCTGACAAAAGACGACGCCCTCTAATAATAGTAGGTAATCAAGGGGAGGTAGAGAAGAACTTAAAAGTTCTGTGAGGGTCTAGTTATGGACCATCACGATTCAGTTCCAAACCTAACTCCAAGCTGTATTATGGGGCACCAAATTTGACCTTTGAATAATGTTACCTAAGTAAATCTTCAGAGGTTAAAATTTGGATGGTAATAGACGCTACTTCCTCTTATCTAAATTAAAAGTCGTTTTAGAGAGATTTTAATTATTTAAAATAAGTGTCGTTCGTAATTTTTTATGTATATTTATAATTTTACTTCCAAAATTACCCTTTTATTTTTCTCAAATCTTGATTACACAGATTACACAAATTATATTTTCAAGACACTTCAATATGCAATTAATAAGGGTATATCAAACATTTCATTAACTTTTTTAATAAGTGTGCATTCCTCTAAAACGACTTTTATTTTGAACAGGAGGGGTACTAGATTTGAATGGTCCAAATATTAGTGTCTAAGTCCAGGCTTTGCTCGAAACCCAATTGGCCTCGAGATGCATGACTTTAACCCGATCGGGTCAAATTCACGTTAATTATCCGATCTAAAACAAAAAATTGATAAAAAAAGTTCAAGCTTGTTAACTTTAAATCAAGTCAGGCTGAACCTAAACTTAATTATCAAGTTTAGTTAAAAGGCTCGTATATCTTTCTTTATTTAATTTGTTATTCTTAATAGAAGAATCATATACGCCAATTTTTAAAAAAATATGCTTTATTAAATAAATAAATAAATGAATATAGCTACGACGGCTGAGTTAGGTTGCCTTGTATATAATTTTAAATTTTATATTAAAACAATATCAATAAATATTTTATAATAATTTTTATTATTTAAGTTAGACTTATGATCTTCCTTCATGTTTTCCCATTTATAGCTTTTTTTATAAATTCTTTTTTAATTAAATTTACACTTATTTTAATAACATTCATAATTTTATTAATTAATAGTTAGGACACATATAATTGTGGGTGTGAAATTCTCTGTTTTTTTGTGAACATGGCTGCAATTATATAGATAAACTAACGTCATAGTCGAAAGTATCCAATAAAAAAGCCGGCAGTCAATCCCAACTAAATCTATTGAAATATCGAGTAGCTGCTTAAGCGCAACCGTGGCTTATTAGTCTATTTGGATCATGTTTTTTATCTCAATACAATATTATTTTATGCACATTTAAACATAAAACGACGTTGTATTAAAACGAAAACAAAGTTATAACATACTAATAAAGCAAAAAATGGAATGATAAATTGTGTTTTGTGTTGTTTGATGACGTATCAGTCTTAATAATAGATTTGTTTTTATTATTGTTTAAATGAGTGAAGTTGTAATTTTATCCAATTAATGCTTTTTATTGTATTTTTAACTTTTTAATTAAATATTTCTCTTAACAATAATTGTCATTTATTATTCATCCCACATGTGTAATAAAAGTAATAAATAATAAAATACATCACATGATAATATTTAAATTCACACCATTACTTTGATTGTGATTAGCAATTAGTGATTATGTTCGAAAACAATCTTTTTATTAATTAGGAGTAAGATTGCATATAATTAGACCGGTCCAATCCCATGTAATGGTGAAGTTTTTACAAAAATGTTATTGTATTGCATTGGTTAAAGTTATACACGCCTATTTTTTACAATTGAAAGTAAATATTATAATTCAATTATGAAAAATAAACAATTATATAATTTTACTATCTTATCTTAAATTTTGTATTAAAATATGAATTGTATTGCTCTTGTAGTTTAACTTTTTATTTCAATTATCATATTTCAAAATTCATTATTTTATTTTATAGTACTGTCTATTTATTATAAAATCACATTGTATTTAACCCTAAAGTATACCAACTTTTCCTTTACATACAATCTCCTAATTTGGATACAAAGCAACCTAACACATGCCTTTTAGGCACACATGTGCATATCTTCACCAATTAAGGGAAGTCCTAAATATTATTTTGTTTCAAAAGGAAACAAATAATGAGGCGATTTTTGGTCCAATCTCAATTTAGGAAACAAAATTTATATCCGATTTCATCAACCTTTTGGCCATTTTATGAACTTTCAAAAACTATACTAAAATTAGTTTTTTTTTCATTAGAGAAATTTAAAATGAATTAATAAAATATTAAAATTACATGGAGTTTGATAAATACACAATTTAAGAAATCTACAAATCAAACATCAAAATAATAATAATGAAGATTCAATTCTTCTTTTGTTCATTTAGGAGCCCTATTGATTATAAACTAGACTATAACATAGTAATCATCAACACTTTATTCATAAGTTATTTAATTAAAGAAAATTAGAATAATTTATGATATATATTTCTCATAACTTAATTATTTTTTAATTCATTTTTTGTTAGATTTTATTTATTTATATAATATAGAAAGGAAAATAAAAAATATATTTAAGAGATTAAGCAAAAATGCTTTAATTCAGAAATAACCTCTCAACTAATTAAGGGTAAATCTGCAGAATACTGAACCTCTCAAAACTTATCATTGCTGAATTGTTGTTTAATTTTTTTTAAAAAAATTTAAAATTTCATATATTCATAAAAAGTAATTAGAAAAAAATTCATTTTTGTACGAATGAACTCATGAACAAATTAATATTAAGGATTTTCATATTCTTTTTCAACAATACATAATTAACTTGACAAAATTAGGAAAAGAAATTGGATTTTTGTACAATAAATAAAAAAATAAAGGCAAGAGAAAATCTAAAAACCAAATCTAGTCATAGGAAGCGTAATCTTGTCCGAATCTATAGAAAGCTACTGTAATGGGTGTAACGCATCACACGCAAAAATCTTCCTCCCCGTGTCGGTGTCATTTTCCTATTGGGCAGCATTTGTCGGTTGCAATTACCAAACCAGTTTCCGACCGCACCGAGTCGCAATCTTCTTACCAAGTAGAGGGGATGCACGCGCTTGACACTGCTCGTGGTTTAAGATGTGGGGCGGACATCTCGAAACTCTCTTTTAGGAGTTCTGAAAGTGGACCCCAGAAATCCTCTCTCTACTCTCTGCATAAATTAGTGTAAAACGAGAGAGAAGCCATTGATAGAGAGAAGAGAAGAACGGAGCCATTCGTACACCTATCACGTCACTATCTAGGAGCTAAAAGGTTTTCTGAGTTGGTGTTGATTTGATTAAATCAAAGAACTAATTACAAGAAAAAGACAGTGAACAGTCCCCATTGTGACCCTTGATCTCCTCTCCTCCTTGCTTTACTGCATGTAAGTCAGTTTATAGTTCACACCTTCAATTCTCTCCTGTTCTTTACTAATATAATAATGTCATACTTTCACCGTATCATGCACTAATGCACAAAACCTATGTTTCTTGTCGTTTAGCTCTCTGCAGATCCCGGTACATGTATATTTATATGGGCATGTACTGGTCAGAGAGATGGAGTTTATAAAAAAGGTTAAACTTTTTTCCTTTTCTGTGCTGGGTTTTGGCTGGTTTTATCACAGGATTGTTGAAAAGTCTTCGTCTGTATGTGTTTGAGTATGTGGAATGTAGTGTGAGTGCGGGAAGCGATAAAGGCTTGACCTTTTCGTCTTCTGTGGCTTGTCTTGGCTTTTTCTTAGTCTCCCATCTCGAAGTCCTTTTTAGTACCCTCTTCCTGCCCTTTTTCGGGTATTTTCAATACAGACAACCAATTGGTCAAGCTCTTTCTACGTTGATATAAAGCGGATGGGCAATTAGGGTTTTGTTTCATCTACATCATCTAAATGGAGTTTCACAGAATTTCCTTTCACGGGTTTGAGGCACGTACTAGATTGAGAGAAAACAGGTGTGAAGATAGAGGCCAACAACTGTTTCCCTTGTCTTTTTGTTACTTTTTTTTCCTTCTCTTCCTCGTTGTCTGAAACTTTTCCTTTCTTTATTAAGACAAAGAATGATGAGTCATGCATGAAGAATTGAGAAGGAACAGATGAGAAGAGCCTCCGAAGTCAAAACCATTGCAGAGAAAAGGGTATCAAAATCTGCAAAACCATTGTGAAAGTGACAGCGGTATCGTTCACTTTAAACCTATTTCATAAACCTAGGGAGACCATAGCAGCCATGGTACCTAGACTTGCAGGAAAGTTGATATGGGAAGATATAAAAAAGAGAGGAGCTTTTAGAGTTTTGAGTGTCTAATCAGAAGTAGTATGATTGTGGCTGATGCTGTCATTCACAGTAATACCATGCCTAGTGGTGTCACTGCTTATCAGCCACCGCCTCTTCTTCGATCACCTATCGCTATCCCTATATCGTTCGCACTCTCTGTCGCAGCTTTATTTCCCGTTCTGTTAATTATCTCATCTCCGACTTGTTTCTTTTTTTTTCCTGGTTCTTTTTGTCATTATTGATTGTGGGTGTCGATTCTTGCCTCTTGTTCTTCTCAAAGACTGAAACTTTTTGTTATATTCGTCTGCAGAAAAGCAAAATGGACATTCAAGGTGATATGGGTTTGCTTGGAGACCCATTTGATCCTAGTTTAGCTGGGAGGGATAAGGATGATGGCTTTGAAAGCAGGTCTGGAAGTGATAATCTTGAAGGTGGTTCTGGTGATGAACAAGAAGCTGGAGATGATCAGAGGCGTAGGAAGAAGAAGTATCAAAGGCACACTCAACATCAGATACAGGAACTTGAAGCGTAAGATAATTTTCTTTTTATCTCGTGCAAGATATGGGATCTGTGCGCTTCTATATTTCCAATGATTTGAGCTTACTTGGTTTTGCTGGCTATTGTTGAGTTTACAGTTTCTTCAAGGAGTGTCCTCATCCTGATGAGAAACAAAGATCGGAGCTAAGTCGGAGGCTTTGCCTAGAAAACAAGCAAATCAAGTTTTGGTTCCAGAACAGGCGAACACAAATGAAGGTGATTTGATTAGATTTTGTTTTAGTTTGTTTCTTTTTAGCAGTACTGAAGACGTTGAAAATGATTATCATCTTGGATGCAGACCCAACTGGAACGACATGAGAACGTACTTCTCAGACAAGAAAATGATAAGCTTCGAGCTGAGAATGAGCTGTTGAAGCAGAACATTGCAGACCCGATTTGCAACAGCTGTGGTGGTCCTGTAGTACCTGGACCAGTGTCTTACGAACAACAGCAGTTCAGGATTGAAAACGCTCGGTTAAGAGATGAATTGAACCGTGTTTGTGCTTTAGCCAGTAAGTTTTTAGGCAGGCCACTGTCATCCTGTGCAAATCCTATGGTTTCCTTCAGCCCAAACTCTAAATTGGATCTTGCTGTTGGGAGAAATGGGTATGGAGATTTAGGAAATATAGACTCAACATTGCCTATGGGACTTGGTTATAATGATGGAGTTGCAATGCATTTTATGAAACCAATGAATGGTCCTCTGGGGAATGAAATGCCTCATGACAGGTCTTTCTTTATAGATCTTGCAATGTTAGCTATGGATGAGTTAGTCAAGTTGGCACAGATTGATAACCCTCTTTGGATTAAAAGTTTGGATGGAGGAAAAGAAACCTTGAACTTTGAGGAGTACATAAGGGCATTTCCTCCTTGTATTGGCACGAAGCCCACTAACTTTGTTACTGAGGCTTCAAGAGCGACTGGAATAGTTATCATCAACAGCGTGGCACTTGTTGAGACATTAATGGATGTGGTATGCCTATGAAACTCCTGCCATTGTAAAGCTCTTAATGATTTCCCTCTTGAAATCTGAATTTGCTATTAGAAATTTCTTATGCTTCTGAGCTTTGGTTATTGCACAGTTCTATAATTTTATATATGCTACTTTGATCTGTATTAACTTGTTAAAAATATCCTTGCAATGCTGTGGATAATGTCGACTCTATTGTTTCTTTCTTTTCAGTATCGATAAATGGTGCAATGCTCGAAACTAATCAGCATTTTAATATTAGCTTACCTGCTTTCCTTGTATGTAGAATCAATGGGCAGAAACATTTTCAGGCTTGGTTGGTGGTGCCTCTACCATTGATATGATATCATCAGGCTTCGATGGAACCAAAAACGGTTCTCTGCAAGTGGTATGCTGATTTGTTAATTTTTTTTTCTGGTTATTTATACCGTAATTAGAAGTGGAACTGATAGAAGTTTTTTTTCTAGATGCGTGCTGAGTTTCAAGTGGTTTCGCCTTTAGTCCCTGTCCGCCATGTGAGATTTCTTAGGTTCTGCAAGCGGCACGCAGAGGGAGTTTGGGCCGTGGTTGATGTTTCTATAGATGGAAAACAAGAACATTTACATGAGCATCCATTAACAGCATGCAGGAGACTTCCTTCAGGATGCATAATACAAGATATGGCCAATGGTTGCTCTAAGGTAACAAGTTCAGCAAAATCCTTACTTTTTCTGAAAAATATTCTCTTGTAGTAGTTGTCCCTCATCCTTACACCATCTAAACAAGTTTGTTCCGATAATCTCTTGTTCCGAAGCCATTAGATTATTAAATTCCTTGACTAATTAAATATCTACTGAAGATGGCTTCTTGCTTGTTGAATTTTAAAAACTTTTTGTTGATCTCCGTGTGTCTAAGATATCATTATATGATTCCTTCATCTTGAATTTGGTGTAATCGTAATCTTTCTATCCAGGTAAGACCTTGGAATTTTCAATAATTGGTGTATAAACTATGTATATGATGTTTCTATTCCAGTTTCTAATGTTTTATTATTGTCTACGAGGTGATATGACCCCTCTCCCTGTCATTTTATTATAGCCTTCACAATGCAAGTAAATCTGCTGTGTATACACTTTTGCCAGTCGAGGTATTCCTCAGCAATTTTGTGTGAGCTATTCTGTCATTATATTGCAATAGTGTGTCCCGGACTGTGGTTAGCACGAGTGTATTGAACTGAAATGTATCCTTTGTTTTCTCGACCTTTCTTAGCATTATAACCTTCTATGCACTCTTTGCCTTCTTTTTCTTGTTATGTTGACTTCTAATTGAACGCAGGTTACGTGGGTGGAACATTCTGAGTACGATGAGAGTGCAGTTCACCATTTCTATCGACTGGTAGTTAGTACCGGCAGGGGTTTTGGTGCCCAAAGGTGGGTGTCCACCTTACAAAGGTACTGTGAGTGCATGGCTGTCCTTGTATCTCCCGACATTTCTGTTGAGGATCAGACAGGTCTCACTTCTAAATTCTTCTTGTTATGTACATTTATCTGTAGAAAAAACATGCTTTTCTTGCTGATGTGTAAAAGCACCATTCTGCAGGGCTTAGTCTGAATGGCAAGAGGAGCATGCTGAAGCTGGCTCATCGTATGGTAGACAACTTCTGTTCCGGGGTTTGTGCTTCATCTACACGTAGGTGGGATCAGCTTCTGGCTGGAAATGGAGGTGACAATATTAGAATTTTAACGAGACAGAGTATCAATGACCCTGGCGAGCCATCTGGTGTTGTATTGAGTGCTGCAACTTCTGTTTGGTTGCCGGTAACCTGGCAGAGACTATTTGATTTCTTGAGTGATGATCGAGTGAGGAGTGAATGGGACATATTATCACATGGTGGGATTATGCAAGAGTTCATAAACATTCCGAAGGGCCAGGGACACGGGAACCGGGTTTCCCTTCTCCGCACTAATGTAAGCGGCAAGTAAATTGTAATCTACCTGTTGATACATACTTGTATACGGTAATGTTAATTGATTGTTTCAATTCCATCATCAGGTTGCTAATGGCAATAAGAATGATACCAACATGCTGATACTACAAGAAACCTGGAATGATGACTCGAGTTCATTGATAGTGTATGCACCGGTTGACGCAGCGTCGATGAATTTAGTGATGAACGGTGGTGATCCCAGCTATGTTGCTCTTTTGCCGTCAGGATTTGTGATCATTCCAGACAACTCATTCGACAAGTGCGGTTCAAACATCTGCAATGGAACTTTGTTCAAAAGAGACAGCGATGGAAGCGTCAGCGGTGGATCTCTTCTAACAATAGGATTCCAGATACTGGTCAATAGCCTTCCGACAGCAAAGATCAATATGGATTCGATGGAGACGGTAAACAATCTTATTTCATGCACAATCCAGAGGATCAAAGCAGCCCTTCAACTGAAATAGCTGGAAGGGATTGGCAACTCAGGCTTTTATGAGCTTACTTGTAGTTTTGGGTCATCTTCATTTTCGACATGAAAGCATTAGAAGAACAAGAAAAGTGTAGAAACAGTATAGAACGGAAATGAAACAGCTCAGGTGTGAACTTCTGCTGTTAAAAGGGTTTCAAGTCAAGAACGAACCGCTCACCGACATGACCGTTAGACGGTGGCAAGTAGGCAAAGAAAGAGGGAAACTTTGAACTTACAGGAAAGGGCAGTGAGTGCTCAAGCTCTATACTTGGTTTGATGGAATTATGCAAGTGGTTCGGGTATTGACTTGTTGGGACCCATCTCTCTAGTTAGTGAATCGTTTAAGGTTTTACAGAAGATTTGTAGACAACAGTTTCTCAGTTAGCTCTCGAGCTTTTACTGTTAGCGCTCCAGTCACAGTTTAAAGGGTGTTTAGTTCCAATGTTTTTGGATTATGTTCTGATTCAGCAACTTCGTATAAAGCCATTATCTTATCTTACCTATTTTTACTGTGTTTTTAAAAAGGCCAAAAATAAATCCAAGGCTCTAAGCCCATCAATTTAGTCCACTAAGAAAATCCATTACTGTAACTCCCTCACTATTCGTCGTTGGCAATCTCTATTACTGAACTCTCTGTAATACCCTAAACCTCGTACTCTTCATTGACCAAAGCGTAAATCCAGACAATGCTGTCCTTCATCTCTCAAAATCTCTTAAAGTCGAAAACCAACGCCTTAAAACATGTCCAATACACTCTCTACAAAATGGAATCCATAAGATCCATGTCCAAATCCACCTCCATCCCCAAGAAACAGCAACGAATTCGCGATCACGGCTACGACAACTACATGGAAGTCGAGAAGAAAACCCGCAAAGTCCTAAAATTCCAATCTTTGATTCTCTCCCAAGTTAACCAGACACTGCCCATCTCTCGTCTCGACGTACTCGCTCGTCGCCTGGGCTTCAAACAGTACGAGGCTGGAGCATTCGTCCTTAAATTCCCTCACGTCTTCGAAGTCTTCGAACACCCTGTTCAACGGATATTGTATTGTCGTTTAACTCGCAAAGCCCTTGTCCAGATTCAACAAGAGCAAGAAGTGTTGCTTGCCCAAGTCCCCGATGCCGTGACCCGTTTGAGGAAGTTGATAATGATGTGCAACACTGGTCGAATTCGGTTGGAACATGTGAGGATTGCGAGGTATGAGTTTGGGTTACCTGATGATTTTGAGTACTCGGTGATTCTTAAGTACCCTCAGTATTTTAGGTTGATTGATGCTAAGGATACTAGGAACAAGTACATAGAGATTGTTGATAGAGACCCAAATTTAACTGTTTGTGCAATAGAGAAAGTTAGGGAGAAAGAGTATAGAGAGAAGGGAATGGCAGCTGAGGATTCGAGATTTTACTTCAGAATCAATTTTCCACCCGGTTTTAAGATTGGGAAGTATTATAGGATTGCAGTGTGGAAATGGCAGAGGACGCCTTATTGGTCACCTTATGATTGTATCGAGGGATATGATATGAGGTCGATTGAGGCTCAGAAAAGGTTGGAGAAGAGGGCAGTGGCTACAATTCATGAACTGTTGTCGATAACGGTGGAGAAGAAGATTACTTTGGAGAGGATTGCGCATTTTCGGATGGCTATGAACTTGCCGACGAAGTTGAAGGAGTTCTTACTTCAGCACCAGGGGATATTCTACGTGTCTACAAGAGGGAATCAGGGGAAACTTCATACTGTGTTTCTTAGGGAGGCATATCGCAGAGGGGAGTTGGTGGAGCCAAATGATCTGTATTTGGCACGGAGGAAGTTGGGTGAACTGGTGTTATTGAGTCCAAGGAAAGCAAAAATAGATGGAGAGTTGGTTAGTTATCAGAGAAACAGAGGAGAGGATGGAATGGAGCGCTATAGAAGAGAATGCGCAGAAAATGATTTTGAGCTAAGTAAAGATGGCGAATACGAGGGCATGGAGTATGCTTCAAACTCAGACTTGGATTGTGATCTCAGCTCCAATACCATTGATGAGGACGATGGTGTATATCACATGGGCAATGCAGAAGATGTTCGTTAACTGAGTGACTAGACTAGCATGCAAGGGTATAATACCTGCTTAGCAATTTGCATGACCTCAGTCATTACCATTTCATAGCATCGGCAGTCGATGGTGGTTTACAGTTAAGTTGGTGTTTTGGATAGTGAGCTGATGAATTAGACGAGGAACCTTCATTTTTTTGGGTTCTTTAAGATGACTGAGTTTTGTAGGTAAATTCTTACACACCAAGTGATTCTTATGCACTCTTCATACTAGAAGAGTTACCCCTTTGTTTCAACATTGCAACGTCTATTCGGGAGCTTTAAAAGAAACTGGCTGACTGCTCTTGCAACCTATACAATTCTCGTAACAACCCTCTCAATCATGTCACTCTGTCTCTAATAGGTTTTCTCCTTTCCTTCAAGCTCACTGTTTTCAGAAATTTCTCTAAGATTTAATGCAAAAGCTTATGATTGTTGATCGACTTAATTTCCTTTTCTTGCTTGCAGAAATCAGAACCGCTTTCCCATCCTATTTGCACATTGCAAAGGGAAATCAGCAAGTAGCTTCCAATTTCCAGCTGCATCTGTGCATGGCTGTAGATCTATTATACAGAGATTACTCGAGGGAATGGTTTCTGGTCTTACGTTAAAAGTTCTCTCTTTTTTCTTTCTGTTTGATCTCACTGAGATAATTATATATGGCAGAGGGGATAATCTGGATTCTGCCTTGTGTGAAAGCTTTGTGATTGCCACTCTGATCTCTAGTTAAGTGTCTGAAACATCACAGCCTCTTACCATTACTAAATCTCTATAATTCTGGTAACTTTGGACACAACTGCAGAACTTGCAACTTGTATGGCAGTAGTAACATTAGCCAAATGCTTGAATCTGTCAGTTACTTGTCCTTCAACTTAACTGCTGCTTTTAGTTGGGGGCATAATTGTGACTTCTGAACCTCTCCAGATTACGCATTGCGTGAAATTTTTACTGGATTATTGTTGTTTCGGTACCGAGTAAACTGTTGAGTATATTTAGTAATTTGTTAATCAAGTCAACGACTCAAAACCAAATGATGAACTAATCAAAATGGTGCTGCAGACAATCTTTAAAATGGAGGTGAATTGTAAATTACAGGTCAATCCAGTAGATTGGAATATTAAGTATTGCACATATTTTTTTAGCACACTTGCAAATTATAATTTGTTTTTAGTAATCCACTAACTAGTAATTTATACATTCTAAGAAAGCTAAGTAAGAAGAGTCAAAACCGTCAAAATAAAAGTCAACTTTTGTGGAGCTAGTGGCTTTAAAATATATGCAATTGTTCATAATACTCAAGTTTACTGTCATTAAACTGCAATCCTAATTATTATTTTTACAAATATATTAAATACATAATTTATAATTGAGTAATGAATTCAATATTCTCTAGAAATATATTGGATTAATAATTTATAATATATATCGAATTCATCACTTTCTGTTCAATATTTATTTCAATAATGTCTGAGATGGAGTCAGTTACTTGAGAAGATTCGAGAAAGATACGGTTCATTTTACCCTAATTGACAAATGTTAGGTATTTTTGTTGAACGTCATCGTTTCTGCAAACTTTTTGTACTCTGTGAATCAAGTGGCCTTCCGCATTTGAGAGAGAGATACACTTCCTAAATGTAAATTTCTTTTATTTTTAATTTTTCAAAAAAAGTATTTATTATAGTATTCATCATATTAAAACAAATTTCTTCTTGAAGAGACCTATGATTAAAAAATTGAATTAATTTAGTTAACGGTTTAATTTAGTTTTTAACTTTTCGATTTGATTTACTTAAATTAATCTTATTGTTAAGAATTGATTGATTGATTTATTTATTAGTCGATTTTTATAAATAAATAAATAACTTAAATTTTATTTTAATTAAATTTTAAGTTAATGATAACTTTTTAAATGTTATTTTAAAATTTTAATTAATTTTATGGTAGTTTAAAACCAATTAAACCTTTTAATTTTTTGAAAAAACAAATGTATACATTCTTTCTATGAGAGAGAGAATCTTGCGTTGGCAACACTCATTCATCATTTTTTTTATAATTAAAATAGAAAATCCCTGCCGTTTTGTGAATTTGCAATTTGTCCTTACTCTGAAAGTTGGATTTTGCTATTATGTCCCTCCTTGTAGTTGTGAAAGAAGCCAAATCCGACGGCCCACATCCCCCACCAAATCCCTACCTAATCCCGCTGAGGTTTAATCGAACAGTCATCAGCATAGTTGTTGATGGATGGTTAAACACCCGATTAAAACGACGGGGTTTGATTGGTAATTATCAATTCAAAAAGGATTTGAGATCCAATCAGATTGCGCCAACGCAACCGCGTCCAATCAGTAGACGTGTGTTATTACAATATGAACAAGCTTTTTAGATGGTCAAACCCGGTTTGACTACATGACAATTAAAAAATAAAAAAATAAAAAGCAGAAGTGTAAAGAAAAGAAAAGGAAAGGAAAGCAAAGGAAAATTCTTGAAGATTGAAGAAAGCCAAAAACGGTGTTGTTGAATCTAGAGAGGGAGAGAGAGAGAGAGATGGGGAATTCATTTGGTTGCTCGGCCTCCGGCGAGAGGCTGGTGTCGGCGGCGAGAGATGGCGATTTGGTGGAAGCGAAGATGCTTCTGGATTGCAATCCTTGTCTGGCTAAGTACTCCACCTTCGGTGGCCTCAATTCTCCGCTACATTTCGCCGCCGCCAAAGGTCACGATGAGGTGATCCTTTTCCTGATAACTATAGCTTATTTTTGGTTCGATTTTGACGTTTTCTGGTTAATTGGGAGATGTTTATGTAGATTGTGGCGCTTTTGCTCGAGAATGGAGCTGACGTGAACTCGAGGAATTACTGTGGTCAGGTATAGCTTTTCAATAGTTTTTAAGCATCAAACTGAAAGAATCGAGCTGGATTTTATCGATTTGATTCTACTTCAGTTTTTCTGTTCTTTTTTTTTTCGATTTTCATGTTGTTGCCTACGATCATTTCTATAATTTGAATTCGGGTGAGAAATTCAATATGACAGTAAGATCTGAATTACGGCTAAATGGATCAATCTCTAATAAATTCTGTCATTATTTTCTTTTTGTGGCCGGGTTTGAAGACCGCGTTAATGCAAGCTTGTCGATATGGTCACTGGGAAGTTGTACAGACTCTTCTTCTTTTCAGATGTAATGTGAGTTCCTTTTCCCTTTTCTGCTTTTTTTGCTACTGTTTAAATTGATGCTGCTGGATTAGCTTCTTGTTTTCATTTATTTGCTAATTGATTTGGGAATTGGGTAGTTGATGGCTCTATTTCTCTGTCTAGGTTACACGAGCGGATTATCTCAGTGGACGAACTGCTCTGCACTTTGCAGCTGTAAATGGTCACACTAGATGTATAAGACTAGTTGTGGCTGACTTTGTCCCCAGTGCCCCTTTTGAAGTCTTGCATACTCAGAGAGAAGTTAATACAGGGGATGGTTCCGGGATAAAAAATAAATTTGATCAAAGGCAAAGACTTGTTCTGAAAAGAGTGAACCTTTGATGTGGTCTAGATGCTCTGATTTCAGAAAATTTTCATTGACGTTTAATGTATTGTAATTTCTTAGTTTGGATCATCTATCTTGCAGTGCTCTCTCCAGATTTGTAAATAAGGCAGCTGACGGTGGCATAACTGCTCTTCACATGGCTGCATTGAATGGATATTTTGATTGTATACAACTTCTACTTGATCTTCATGCAAATGTATCAGCTGTGACTTTTCATTATGGCACAACTATGGATTTGATAGGTGTACATTTGTCTTTATGCCTTATGATATTGTTTGCTTTATGAATCATTTTCTTGTGATTTGTGGTTTCTGACACCTTTTATATGTCCACATGCAGGAGCTGGAAGCACTCCTTTGCATTATGCTGCCTGTGGGGGAAATTTGAAATGCTGTCAGGCAAGAGTGATTTGCCTTTAAATTGGTCATGAATTTATTTATAATTCTGTTGGTTCTTAATGATGATTTCTCTATTTCTGCAGATCCTCCTTGCAAGAGGTGCCTCTCGAATAACATTAAACTGTAATGGGTAAATTGCTTTTTTTCTTTTTTTTTCCTCTGTTTGGCTAAGTGGCATATGCTGTCTAGTATCTAATACTTGTGGGAAATAGCTAGCCATGTAAACAATGTGCTCTTTTTTCAGGTGGCTACCTATTGACGTTGCCAGGATGTGGGGTCGTCATTGGCTTGAACCATTGTTGATACCAAATTCTAACTCCAGCATTCCACAATTTCCTCATTCTAATTACTTATCGTTACCGCTTTTGAGTGTAATCAACATTGCTAGGTAAATTACTCTGCAAATTGATACAGCAGTGGGTGCAGTAAAACTATATCCGTGCACAAGCATCTAATGCACTGGAAAAATACGTACATGATCCCTTATAGAAATGTCAGGATACTGATTGATAGGGATTCTCATGTTATGGTTTTACATTTTCATTTTATTGTTATTAACTCAACTAACATAATCCTACTTAAATTTATCTTTGATGCGAATTATTGAAGTTAATGAATTCTTACTTAAACCAGTAGCAGTAATATCTACTGAACTATTCCTTCCAGAGAGAGTGGGATACAGTACTCGACAGCTGCCTCTGATGATCCTGATATTTGTGCTGTTTGCCTGGAGAGAGTTTGCAATGTAGCTGCAGAAGGTTTGTTCGTTTTGTCTTCACTCTTAATATTATTCTGTTGACCCTGTAACTCTGCTTCCTTCATGCGTGATGTTACATAAATCATTGACTGCAAGTCTCAAATGTCACCATGAATTTCTCTTGCCTCAGTTCAGACGGATACCTCTATGATTGCTATTTTGAGTGGGATAACATAATTAGGATAAATGAGTATCGTGATAATGTTTGATTTATCCTGAAAAGTTACAAATCTGGACACCATTGTATTAACCATGTTCTGCTTCGGACTATTTGGATAATTAAACCTTTGGAATTTGGAAAAATAATTCTATGTTGATTGTGGTCATCTCTGAGTTATCTTAATCAAGGCCAAATATTGCATTGGTTAAACGATAGTTGCATAACATTGGAATATAGTAAAAAAAGCAATTAGGAAGACCTGCTAAGTACTTTCTTTTTCTTTTCGATTAATTTGGGCCACACTATCTGCCCGGAAATACCACCAAGTTTTGATACTTGGTCGTGGATGTGGAATGGTGCTATGCGCTTTCTTCGACTGCACTGTCTTTATCATCTGAATCCTTTTACAAGGCTAGTATATCATCTGCAAATATATCTTCATAATGCATTGCGTAACTGATTTGTCACTGGCTTTGTGTATCTGATTGATAAAATTCATACTCGTATCAGGTTGTGGCCATGAGCTTTGTGTGAGATGTGCACTCTATCTTTGCTCAACAAGCAACATCCCTTCTAATATGGCGGGTCCACATGGTTCTATCCCATGTCCTCTTTGCAGGCATGGCATCATTTCTTTCGTTAAATTGCCTGGTTCTCAAGCAAAGGAAATGAAGCTTCCTCTCTCCCTTGGTCTCTGCACGCCATGCATGCTTCATTCTCGTGACGCAAACCCGCAATCTCCATCATGTCTACCAGAGATTCAAAAGACTTCTGTTTCTTCTGATTATCTTTGTCCAGTAACTTGTAGCCCATTTCCTTCTGTCACCATTCCTTTGTGCACTTGCAATGATGGACCGTGCCCATCTTTTGAACCACGAGCGGTAGAAACACAAGACGGAACCCAGCGTCATTCACAAACATCCTTGAACCAGGACAAAATGGAAGAGCCAAGACTGGAAAAAACAACATGCTCAAACATGTTCTGGGGAAGAAGAAGCTGCAGCAGAGAGCATCAATGCAATTCAGAAATAAACGCATAATTACTTTCACATTTGACATTCTGATCGCTGAGATGATGTCTTCGTCCTCGTATGGGTCACATCACACAGACAGATATCTAGAAACCATGTTTGCTTCCATTTTTTTGTTCGGCTGGCTGCATGGACATGGATCTGGGTTTTGATACATAATAGTTGGATATCCTTGTAAGTGTTCTAAGATATTTGGTGAGAGTTGTAAAAAAATGGTGTTGGGAGGTCTATAGATCTATTGTAATTGATGTCATCAATGAACAATTAGTCTTCTGCTACCCTTTTCTTTCGACAACTATGGATTTGTTTAGGTTTAATGTCTCTATTCTAATTCTTCGACTACAAAAGCATCGAACTGTGTTTTTCTCGCACATTATGATAAATAGTTTTATAGATTGAGTTTAGATTACGTATTATTAGATCTATTTAGATCTTGTCAAAGTCAATATATCTAATGTACAAAGCTTTCCGTTTTACGACAATTTGGAGAGGGTTATTAATGATAGCTTTCTTTTGTAATATATCTAATGTACAAAGCTTTCTGTTTTACGACAAATTGGAGAGGGTTATTGATGATCGCTTTTCTTTCGTATTCTTCTACAAAGAAGGTAAGATCTTCTGTCTAGTTTTATGGTATTTTATTTTATCTCATAAATTTTAACCATTTATTTATGCGGGTCTCACGTTTATTTATGTGCAACTTACATGAAGCTCATTTAAATAAATGGTTGAGATTCATGAAACAGAATAAGATACCATAAAACTGAACAGAAGATCTGAACTCTTTACAAAGACATGTTTTCCTGATTTGAACCTATGATATTTTAGTTAAAAGGAGCAGCTTTTACTAATTGCTCGAAGGTTTTTTTCTTAGTTATCATTAATGTTAAGTTCGATAACTTTATGCTTTCTTAAAAGAAATACTTTTTTTTATTTTAAATTATTACAACAATATCTTGAGATAATAAGAATACTTACCAAATTATTTTAACAGAACTAGTGAAAAAAAATACAAAGAATTTTATATTTTTAAATAAGAAATTATAACATGTTGATTATGATACTTTTTGTTAAAGCATTAATAGGTAGTTTTATAGTAATTATTCTAATAATTTTTATGAGTACCATGTCTAAAACTATTTATGTAAATCAATAATATTACTAATTATTACAATATTAATCATAATAATTATAAAAACTATAAAAAATGACTCTTAAGTGACCTCTTGTAATTTATTAAATGCTCAAGCTTTGTTAAGTACTAATATCTCATACTTTTGATATTAGGTAACAAGTACAGTACTTTTTCTGATACACTCATTATGAAACCAAACCCCAAAACCAGGAAAGTAGATGGATACGATCATCTTCTTCTTGCAGCAGTTTCTCTCTGTGCATTGAAGTACACTACAGCCACGGGCAGTCCCAATCCATTCTCTTCTGAGAATGTTTTTGTGTTGAAGTAGTCTCTCCAAAAAATTGGCCTCACTGTTTGTCTTCCTCTCTGTTTAAATAGAACAAACACATACCTGTGGATTCCCACAACTGGCCTTGGAATTTCATAGCTCACTATCTCTTTCCCTGTTTTTTGATCAAAACCCACTTAGCTTTCCTTTAGTTTTATACTAAAATCATACTGACAAAGTTGCAACTCACCAAAGGAAACATCAGTAGTTCCTGGTATGTTAGTGACCATCCTGGAGAATGAAAAGAGTTATCATCACAGACACCATAAGAGAATGTGCTTTATGAATATGTTTTGAGTACTACCAATGGAGGTGTTCTCTTAGGTATGGATCACTTGGACTTGGAGCGTCAGGGTCTATCATGATCTTGGAAACAGAAAACAAACGATCACTCAAGAAAGAACAGTATTTCGTATAAATTTCAGGCATACACAGTGCTTATGTTAAAGAAATGGGCACTTACTAGGGTATAAGCAGCTCTCATGTCTTCGCCACCAATCTCGACTCGAGGTTTAGTAGTAATGGAAGAAGGCATAAACTCATATCCATTACAGACTTGCTTGTTGGAGCTGTAGATTACGTTCATCTTCACAGTTGGAGTGAATAGATCCACCACATCTCCTACTACTCTCCCAATAACGAGTGGATCTATCATCAATCTTGACATGAAGAGAAGAGAAAGTTAGGGACGCGACGTTCTTTGTTGATGAGAACTAAATCTTAAGAGCTAGAGAAGTTTTATAGGCACAATATGGTAAGGGACATGAACATGAGCTCAACAACATTAATAGTAATGCTTCAAATATGGAAAGGTCATCCCTGTTAGGGGCAAGGCCAGGTAGTATAGTATAGTATTGAACCTTCTTAAATTAACCTGCATTGCTGTTGCTGTAAGCTGCTTACTATTGAATTTTCCTAATCCCATATTACTGTTATTGTTCTTCAGATATGGAAAGGACATGTTTGAGAGAGTTCAGATTCTTTGTTCAATATTATGGTGTTTTATTGTGTCCAATAAATTTTATTCATTTATTTATATGGGTCCTGCATGAAACCCGCAAAATAAACGGCTAAGATTCTATGAGACAAAATAAGACAGGGTAAAACTGGACAGAATATCTGAATTCTGTTTGAGAAGGCAATAAGATTAGTTTCGTTGAGGATTGAATTTAAAAGATTTTATAATTTTAAGAATCTAACATGTCTTTGGCTTATTGGGTTGATAGGAATAAGAATTTAAACACCTTTTCACTTTATTATATAATATCTTTGGGAAAAAAGGAATTTAGCTTTTAAGGTGCTCCTGCCTTGTCAACAATAAATATGAAAGTGAAAACAATAAAGTTTAAATTGTGTAATCGGTAATTATCAATTATAATTATTTAAAAATAAATATAATAATTAAATTTTTATTATATTTTATTAAAAATTTAAGTAAATGTTAGTTTAAATAAATAAAATAAATTTTGTGACACTTAAATAATAATATACAAATAAATATTACTTTTTTAGAATACAATAACTAAAATGACAAAGTCAAAAACTAATTTATTTAATTATATATTTTTCGAAGTGAGTTATTCTTTTAGTGTAATTTATTCAAAGTGCTAAAATATAAATTAAATAAACTTCAATTATATATATAATAAATTTAGGATTTTATTGAACTAAAAGAAAAAGAGTTGCAAGTAGATAAACCACAAGTGTTGCAATGTAAAATATTTAATAAGTTAAAAATATATTAAAAATATTTAAACTAAATAACGAAATATTGCATATTAAAAGTTTATGCTAAATATAAGATATAAGATAAAAAATGTTTAAAAGACCTAAAAAACGAGAAAATCCTCTTAATATAAGATCTTTTATCTATATCCTAATATGTCAAAATTTTTATTAAAAATAATATTTTCGGTAAGTTTTTTCATAATTATATCATTATTAATCACTTTCCCTAAATTTTATTAAGCTATCTTTTTTTTTACTGTCTGTAAATATAATCTCTCAAGTCTTTTCTTTAAAACTTTAAAGTATCTTTTCTTAACATGTTTAAATCACCTAATCTGATAATTCATATCTGCAAAATTTACCATCTCTTGGTGGAGTTGATAAACCTTCTATATTTTTATATAACACGTAAATTCACCTTTTCTACTGTAAAGGGTTCTTCGATCTTTCGTGGGTTGATCGGATTGATTTGAATGCAACACGTAATTGAGTTTCAAAGAATAACATAAACTATGAGAAATAATAGAGTAAAAATATAAATAAAGAGATATAGAAGCATATTCCAAGTTTTTGACCTGTACAGCTTCTGTTCTTCACTCATCAGCGTAAATTAAGTCAAAAAAGTTTGCTGTTTTGTTCTTCAATTGTACCTTTTTTTCAGACATCAAACACGTGTTCTTGGCTTTAGAATCTCGACGGTTTTTGAGTCAAAGCCTCGGATGTGTTGTTTTGTTCTTGGATTTGAATCGTTTTTTGTCAAATCCTAAGCCTACTTCTCATTCTCCTCCAAGTATGGTTTTTGAGAAATTAAAAAATATATTGATTAAAGATAGAAGAGGATTACAAATGTGACAAAAGACTCACCCATCAACCAATCCTTACCATCTTCCTTCGATCATTTCCATGTTAGGATGGAGCATCTGTGATCCCTAACCTCATGAGGCGTTCGTATATGAGCTTAGAGACAGATGACCCAACGAATAGGTTCTGCCTATCTATTATAGCATGACCGCTCTAGTCTATCCTTTAGCGATTAAAAGGTAAGACCGATCATTCATAAACTCATTTTCTTCTTTTTCGTATTTCACCCTTGGGATGAGCATTTCTTGATAGAGCTAGAAAAAATTACATGTTCTCTAACTTTAGCAAAAATTGCACTCTCTTAACTGATGTGAATTTTTACTGATGTTTTGAAATCTTCGTATGTTCCTTTCTACTCATATTTTCTTAATGCAAATCGCAATGGAAAGCAGGCTGATAAGAGAATTAGGATGAGAAATAGACTTTAATATACTAAACTACTACAGAATCACTGTGAATTGAATTATGCTTAGGGACCACAGACATTTCTGTCTTATCCAAGACCAAATGTCTTTCGAGAAGGGACACTCAAAGAACTTATAATCCCTATTCTCTTGTCTTGAGTTACACAGGGCATAAACCTTATTTGAATTCAGGAAAGAGAGTCTATCCATAGTACTAAGCTTGCTTAAGGTAGTGAGTCATAGGATGAATGAAGAGCTAGGCATTAGCTCTTTATGTCAAACTACTTCATACCATTCCACTTTGACATTTCACCGAAACAGTCATTCCCTACAACTTTTTGTTGTGAATACTTGCAGGTGGTTTCTCCAAATGTATTTGTCAGGTATCAATAAGTTAGGCGAATAGGTGGGTTGTAGGTAATTAATTTCTGCTGATAATTCCTCCCACTGACCCTCCCTAATAAAAGCCTTAACTTTAGTAGTTAAGGGAAGGTAGCTCAATGATTGAATAGCAATCTGATTCATGGTTATTACTCCATTTCTTGCCTAGTTGTCATACCAAAAACTAGCCTTTACTTCATCCCCTACCTTGCATGAAATTTCAGAACATAATTCCTCCTTTATCTTCAACAATTATGATAGAAACCAAGAGTGAGAGGACTTAGGGTTAACAGTCTATGTACTTTGATCTTTTAGGACATAAGCATGGAACCATTTTACCCATAAGGTGTCCTCTCCTTACAGTATAGACTAGAATTTCTTCATCAAGAGAGCTTCATTAGATAGCTTTATAGGAATAATTCCCAGCCTTCCCTCCCTCTTAGGTTTGCAGACATTAATCCACTTAACCTTGGCATGTCGCTTATTAGGGACACCTCCTCCCTATAGAAAGTTTCACATAAGCTTTTCCAATGATTTAATTACTTCCCTTACAAGCACCATATTCAGGGCTGGCCCTGGGCAAGGGCAGGGTGGACACCCACCCAGGGCCCATCCTCATAAAATGATAAAATAAGACATATTTTTATTCTCATAAAAAATAAAATGAAACAAGATAAGGCCTACTCTTGACCTTACAAAGAGCAACAAAAAGACCCATATTTTGCTTATTGTTATTCTTTGCGAGGGCCCAAAAATAGGCAAAATTAGAAGAAAAAAAATTACTTTGCCCAGGGCCTATAAAATATTAATAACGACCCTGACCATATTCGAGGACCAATAAGTATGCATGGAGTTAAGCACAAAATTTACTAGTTGTAACTTTTCCCCAAAAGATAGAGCACAGTTGGTCCAAGAGGACAGTCTCTTTTGAATTCTTTCAATGAATGGGTAACATTCCCGAAATTGGATCCTTCTGGAAGTGATTGATAGGCCTAGATAGCATAGTGGAGTTTGTTTCAGTAGCATTCCAGTTAAGGAGGAAACTCGTCCTTCCATGTGATTTGCATTTTTAGAAAGAACAAAGTGGCTTTTATTTTAATTAATGGACAATCCAAACATAGAGCTAAATTAGTTCAAAGAAGCCATAAGGAGCTTGATAGAAGCCTCATTAGCCTTAGAGAATAGGAAAAGATCATTTGCAAAGCATAAGTTCACCAAAGAGACTTTCTTACATTGGCTATGATGTTTAAATTGAAAACTCTTGCCAGTATTATACTTCAAGAGAGAAGCTAGAGGCTCCATGTATAATATGAATAAATAAGGAGGCATAGGATCCCTTTGCCTGAGTCCTCTTTTCCAATGAATTTTTTTTAGGAGTTCCATTAACCATAACAGCATAAGAAGGGGTAGTAATGCAAGCTTTAATCAATTTAATGAACACCCTTGAAAAACCAATCACTTCAAGTAGTTTCAATATAAAGTTCCATTTTACACTGCCAAAATCCTTCTCAAAATGTATCTTGAAAGTAAAATTCTTTGGAGCTTTTTTCCTCGAGTAACTTCTTATCAATTCTTGTACTATGGAAATGTTATTGTAACATCCACATACCCCCTGGGAGGATATTGCGAGTGCTACACACACAGAACATACAAAATACAAAACGTTTCGTGAAAACATAGCATTCAAAAATAAACATTTCAAAATGTACAAAACATTTCATACATGCATTTCGAAAATCTTAAACAAACATACATTATATCACAAAAGCTTAATACAAATTTGTTCCAAAAATCGAAACTAGCCTAAAACATAGTTATTACAAAAACTTTCAACAATTCAGAATCATACACTTTATATACAAGCCCAAAACAAACTCCAAATACATTTTTATCAGAACAAGACTCAGACTCCATTGGTCATTGTGGTTGACTCGTCCTAGTCCTTATGTCCATCTCTCTGAACCTACACGAGACAAATCCATTATACTAAGCATATAGCTTAGTGAGTAATAACTAATCTATACATAAACTGACAACTAATTATACACAATCATGAAATATCAAAAGCATGCATCAACAGTTTATCGGAACGAACAATTCATACATATTAGATTGGATCTCTGACAGATTGTACATAAACAGAATTGAGTCTCAAAAGAGGGTATAAACCCTTCATAATCAAAACACTTTTTTATATCAAAATCAAACAGAAATTAGAATACAAATCATATGACTGTTAAATCCATTTACAAAAGTGGGTAATGAGACTTATACAGGAGATACCATAATTGGTATCAACAGGAGAGACATATATTTCGATATCAGGAGACACCGAAGTGTTAATATAGGAGACGCCGAGGTGTCAATAACAAGAGCAGCTGCAGACCCTTCTAGATATGCCTATTTACCCACAACTAGGACTCAATAGTTTTAAAACAAAACAAGGTCATTTCAGCATTTCATGTGCAAAGCAAGTAACACCTACAATGATATAAGCACGCATCAAACCCCTCGGACAATCTTTGTCCGAAATTTAGAATACCATCAGCATAAATCAAATTCAACAAGTAGAACAAAGTTAGGTAAATATCACATTTATCAATCAGTACCTCAGACCTTCATATCCGGAATCAGTACACAATTCAGTACACATTCATCAATATCAATTTAATTCAGTAATAAATAAAACAAATCAAGGTGAGACCATCTTAGGTTACTCACAAAATTTACCATCTAAATTACTTACAATTGCTCCTGTTTGCTTATTGCCTTGAAGTCCCGGCAATATCTGGAAGTGGTCGCTCTATGCGTTCCTCTATATCATTTAACACATATACAAATCACTATTGTGCATGATT
>JANVCL010000006.1:33390542-33407088 GCA_026546855.1 Erythroxylum incrassatum
TAGTAATAAAATATTTATTTTTATTTTAAAAACAAAAATTAAAAATTCATAATAATTATAAAAGTTGATGTAAATAAAATAACTAATTAAAAAATTAAAAAAAAGGAGGAAAAGATAGGTAAGAGGGAGACTTTAAATTTTTTTGAAAATTTTACAAAAAAAAAATTCTCCTATTTTTTAAAATTTTCGGTACCATCCAATATTTCCAACTAATACCATTCGAAACAAGCCGGTACTAACCAATATTTAAATCCGGTATAACTGACTCTCCGTTTCGTATCGATTTTGGTTCAGTAAAGTACGTACCGACCGATACGAAACGATATTCACATTCATGATATTAACATAAAATTATGAATATTATAAATAACAATAGGAGTGGAACCAAGTAACCAACCCGAACCAAAAATACTCAAAACTAAATCAACAACAACAATTGAGTCAAAAGCTCACTGATAATTATAACAAAAACAACCCAAAATGCTCTGAATATTCAAATCCAAATTTTAAATTGAACCTAATAAAACATAATTAATCTATTGACTTTCTAAGTCCGGCTCCAAACTTTTTTATCATCTTTAATGTGGAATTACAAAAATCAAGGTGCTATGTTCTACGTTCTAAAAATCTAAACAAGCCAACTTTATCACAAAATCATAACATGGGTTTTCTTCTGATAAGAAAAAGTTGTAACGAAATGTGAAAATAGATTTGGGTTTGAAAAACAAGTACATAAAAGATGCTTATGGAGAAGAATATGGCTATGGTTGACAAAAATTCTCAACTCACAACATAGTATTTACATGCAAACGTAAAAACACCACCAAAAATATTTAAAAGAAGGGAATGCCATAAACAGTGAGTATCAAATTGGCACAATAGCTTCTTTTGCTCTCCACTAGTTGGAAGGTAAGAGAGCCTTGCAGAGGCAAATTGTCTGTACCTTCTAAAGTTGTTTATGTCTTTGACACAAGCACTTACTGCAGAACAATCGAACTACTCCGTTCTTTTCCTCTCCGTTACGTTGACTTCTTCCTCTTCATCGTCCAAAAATGAACCCTTCTGCCGGAGTTCCTTGACTTTACGAAACTCATCATAGTGAACTCGTCGGTGCTCCCTAAAGCTTGCACCCCTATCTGTTTCAGAATCTGTCAGCGGCAAGAGAAATACCCATCAGCCATCAAAACAAATGGCATCACTTTTTATGAGAATTTGAAAAAAGTTGGGATTGAAAACCAGTACGACTACATGACCAACCTTCTCCATCTTGCTCCACAGGATCTGCCTCATCTTCAGATGATGTCCAACCGCTGGATTGCCTGTTGGGATTTCTGCTAGAAGATGCCATAGTATCCAATGCATTCCGCAGTTCTTCGGCATATTTTGTATCACCAGTAGTTTCATCAAAACTACCCCGCCTAGGGGACAAAGAACCTACAGCAATATAGGAAAAACTGGCAATTTTAAACTAGGAAGATAGTACTGTTTTAGCAATCTCATAAAGAAAAAGCTTAACATAACATCTTTTTCTCGGGTGTGGCGGAGGCTTTCATTGACTTCTATCCACCAAACACGAGCAAATGCTTTGCTGCTTTTAGTTTAGGATAAACGAAGATAAATTAACATACCATCATCATCAATCATTGGGTGATATGGAGTCTTGGGTTCAGTGATTTTCTGCCTTACAGGCTTATTGGCTTCAATTTCACCCAGATTAGCTTCATCCCATTTTACACGACTCCTGTGACTCCTGATAATTTGATGAAATTAACATATCATAATTACTAGCTCAAGTCAGTGGAATCCAAATAAAGCAACACACTTCAGTTGCAAGTAAACAGGCACATCAGTATAAGAAATTATGACATGAATACGTAACAAAAATTAGAGGCCAGAACTCTAGCTTGGACTCTTAACACATATATTCCCATGACTAACATTACACGTCTTCTAGCTTGTAAATTCTACGACAAGATATTGTTATCAAATGCCATCCATGTGGCACATATTTATGAACTAAGCCAGGAGAAAAATAACTTAATTTCTAGAAGAAATGAACAGAAAAACAATTGCACCTGCCAAAGTGTCCAGTAGTAACTTCCAATTGAGCAACATTAGAATATCCTTTTTTTTTTTTAGGCAAACAGATATTCCGCGGTTTCTCTGTATCAATTAATGGAAGGTTCATTTGATTCTCCAGAATATGCATTATATTGACATCATGCTATCAGAAAGCAACATTTTGTAAATGGGCCTAGATATGCTTAAGCTTGACCGTAAGAAATTCAACCATCTTCTGTGGACCATAAGAAACATATGATCCAGATTGACAAATCAGGTCAATAACAGGCACATGCAAATTCACAAGAAGCATATCAATGACAGTAAGTTCTAAGAATCTCAAACGACATCAAATTATGATCCAACATGTAGTGATATTAATGAAAGGTGCCACCAGTGAATATAAAGTTAATGTCAGAAGAAATACACCAAACACAGAAGCAATCCTTTTAGCAGTAGGGAAGTAACATAAAAAGCAACACTTCTGCAACAAAATCTTAAGAGATGTGAAGTAAATAAAGGGAACTATTGGCACAAAACAGTTTGAAGTTACTTCATTTTTCAGATCTTGCTATCTCCAACAATCACCTATCTCACGTAAACACTTGCTGATTGACCTGAGTGCATTTAGACATGAGAAAACAAGAAGTTAAATGTAGGTTATCAAACAAGGCAACAGCTATGCTGCATAACAACAAAGATAGACAAAGGCCCGATGTTGTATAAGAAAACATGTAATAATCAGAAGGCCTTTCTCCACCAAATTCCAAGAACGGTAATATAAATGAGTAGAGAGAACAGTTGATTGCCCATGTAAGAGGAGTTACCAAGAAAAAACCATCAACAATCCATACAAACTCTAGGAATAGTAACTCAAATAACTTTTAGGCAATGATTTTGACACCCAACAGCATAATTCTCGTATCAGGAACAAGGGAAAATATCAACTAGCTGAACCGAACAAATTTAAGGGTCAAAACTATATCCGAAAATAGCTAATGTTGGGAAAACGTTCAAGGAGACTAAAACATTTGGAAAATTTTGCAGGTGCCACTACTCAATAATACCCCAACTTAAAACAAAGCTTCAACTTTGTTGTAAATAATCAATAACCATACAACTCCTAACAGATAAAAGGCTGAGAAATGTATCCATTGCCTACAAACAAGATAAAAGAACTCCCTTATCAGTAGCTGTTACAACAATCACAACCATTCTCACTCAAAACACATGGGGATATCAAGAAGATGTAATGAATCTTTCAGCATATCTATAGGGTGAATGTAGCCAAAACATCGAATCTAAATTGGGGAAAAACCATTTATAATAACTCTTTCCCTTTTACAAGGTTGGCTTTTAAGTTTTGACGCGATGATAAAGATACATTATAGCACCCAACACAATATTATGAATTTAAATTACCTAATGCAATGAAGCTAAACGTTATCTAACTGATCCCTCAAACAACAAGAGAGGATCAAAAAGTTGAACCGTACAAAAAGTATAATCTTTCCATTTGTTTTCACAACTTCACCGAGCTTTCTCGAGAATCAAACGGAAAATAGAAAATGGGTATATTACAAAAAAAAATCAACTGAAAATTGGATAACAAATTAGAGAAGAGATTTGTACCTGTATTCACTTTGATTCTTCTTACGGGATTACGATGACTCTCCTCTTTCTTGTGGATTCCACATTTTCTACTTTTCTTACCGACTATATTTCTTTTCCGGTATTGCCCTTATGTAGTTCCATATTCACGATTGAGCCCCCGTAGAGAATTACAGCTATTAATTAGTCTGAAATAACAAATTTCCAAATAATTCAAATGAAGCAAATGGATGTCTGACTCGGACTTAGATGACATAACCGATCAATACAAAGACTTTACGACTTTACCTTTGTCGTCATATTTCATACGTCACATTAGATAAATATTATATTTATAAAATACGTTTCACTTTCAAAATATCTTGACGGTGACAGAGTGAACACGCAAGATTCAAAATCTCGTGCTAAACAAATAATTATTACTAAGAAAGATTTTCTTAGCAAAATTTTTAATAAATTATTATTATTGTACCATTTTGTCCCGAGATAAATATTTTAAAATTTGAATTGGTTTAGTTCATTTAATAATAAAAATTTAAAATCTATTAAATTTTCAATTTAGTTTTTAACTTCTAGGTTTGATTTAATTTAATAATATTTTTTGTTAAAATTGATTTGTTTATTAATTAAATTGCTATTTTCTGTAAATTAATCATTTTTATAAAATAAAATAAAATAATTAATTTTTATTTAACAGTCTCTTTTTTAAATAAAATTTTAAATTTTTATCTTTCAAATTCTTTAATTTTATTCAATTTTATAACAGTCTAATACTAATTAAATTTTTTTAAACATAAATCTTTTAACTTATCAGTTTAACTTACGGTCTGATTTTTAAATCATAGGTAAAGATTAAAGATAAGAGATGTGAATTTTCTAATTTTATTTCAATTAGTTAAATGATTTTAGGAATGATAAATTAGTGAAAGTTAAATTAAATTAAAATTTTAAAAATTAACTTAAACCGATTTTTAATTCAAATAGATATTAAAATAAGCTGGACCTTATAGGATCAGGCGATCAGCAGTAAGATCACGCCACGTAAGCTGTTGACCAAAGACAATTAGTGCTGATACGTGGCATGATCTGGTCCTTAAATCGTAAAATGGAATTTACAGAGAGGGCAATACTGTAAAAGTACTAAGAAAATGGGACAGAAATTGGAACATGAAGCAGAGAGTTGGTGGTGAAACGGAGAGAAGAGAGATTTCCTTAAGGAGTTAATAAATGACTAAGCCAACTCTGTAGGATCTCTCCGTTTTGTTCATCAATCACCAGCTCTCTGAACTCGGGTTGCTTTTGGAGTTTTAGGTATTGTCGTGACCTAATCAATTGGGGCTTTCTTGTCATCCACCTTGATGATTATCTGCTACCTATTCATGATAAATCATTTTTCTTGATCTGGGTTTTTATGTGGGTTCTTAATGCTATTTGGTATCTGGGTTTCTTTTAAAGTTGTTTTCTTTGCTCTGTGTGGATAACGAATCACTTCGGTTTCGTGAGTTTAGGATGAGATCTCGAGGAATTTTCTATACTCGTTTACTGATTTCATCAAGGCTTTGATTGTTGGGTCAAAGTTGTGTTCTTTGTGCTTTGTTCTAATGATCTGTTAGAAATGAAAAGGTTGACTGAGTGATCTGATTTGGAATGAGTACTTGTGGCATTGTTTTTGATAATTGCAGTGAGGCTTTTGAGTATTTGAATGAAAAACGTGATCTAATCTCATTGTGATTTTATTGTAAGTAACTGCTATATGTAATCATCGAGGATTTCTTCTGGACTTTGTGTTTTCACAGTCGTAGATGTTATGTAAACTAGAGTTCTGTTACAACACCCATTTGGGGAATTCTTTCACTTCACTTTTCTCGTGGGTTTATTTGTGCTTACTCCTGGAAGTTATATGCATTTTATGGTCAACTCTGTGTGTTTTTAAGTTCATTTAGATTTAAGATTATTATGAGCTCTAAACTTGTTTTGAGGTAGTTAGGTAAACTATCTACTCAATAGGAATCTTTTATTTCTCTATCATACTATTCTTGCAAGCACTGAAGCACACACAATTGCATGTGAGATTACATTGCTTTCCTTCTATAGCCCTTTGTAGTGATTTGTATCAATCAAATATCAAATCAATACTTGGAAATAGAACTGGTGAAAGTACATTGTATTATGACTGGCATCCAATGATTCATGAAATTATCGCTTCGTTTCACATCAAACTCATACCTTTGATATCTATTTTGCAGGGTTGTTTTTATAAGAATGAGAGAGATTGGATTAGAATAAGTGCAAACGTGACGATTGGGAGGAAAACCTGATTAATAACTATAAGCAGACCAAGCAGAAATGTTCTCATTGTTTTATGGACTTTGGAAATATCTCTTCAGTAAGACAGAGTTCCATGTGCTCATTCTTGGAATTGACAAGGCTGGGAAAACAGTAATTCATCTTTTTAGCTCTATAAATTTTCTAATGTGTGCTATTCTGCTTAATGCCTTCAATAAATCATGAATTCTGCAGTTCGGTAACTTAATTTTCAATGTCAAATTGTAGACTTTGCTGGAGAAGTTAAAGTCAGTATACTCGAACTTGGAAGGTCTGCCTCCTGATCGAATTGTTCCCACCGTTGGACTAAATATTGGACGCCTTGAAGTATCAAATGCAAAACTTGTGTTCTGGGACTTAGGAGGGCAGGTATGTTTCGACAGCCTTAATGTACTGTTTTAACAATAAGGGCTATGTAGTGCATATTTGGGCTGTTATGTTTAATATCTAACATAGTGGGGCTGTATAGAGACATTGGTCATACCGATAAATTGCCTAACCAAGAGTTTGACCTTGTTATTTGATCAATCTTTATTCCTAATATGGTGCCAGTTAGATGTAAGCAATAGATAAAGTTGCAAATAAAACTTCTTGCTTTTCCAAAATGTGGTGAGCCACCAATGTCTGTCTATAAAAGCAGTTATGTTTTTAACATAGAATTTTTCTGCCTTTTCAGCCTGGTCTTCGTTCAATTTGGGAGAAATACTATGAAGAGGCACATGCTGTTGTGTATGTTATCGATGCTGCGTGCCCTTCACGGTTTGAAGATTCAAAATCCGCATTGGGTGAGTCACAACATGTTTGCTTTATGGTACATATTAATTGCTTTCAACATGTATGTTTATGATATACTGAAACCATTTCTAACAGAAAAAGTTCTGAGGCATGAGGATTTGCGAGGGGCTCCCCTTTTGATATTGGCAAATAAGCAGGTATATCTAAATTTCAGTTTAGGTGCAAAGAATGTTATGGATGTTGATACTAGATTCAGTAACCTATATGTGAATGTTTGCTGACTAGTTCATTTACAAACTTCGAGCAAAAATAATGTTTTCGGTTGTCACAACATTGACATCATTATGATGACAGGATCTTTCTGAAGCTGTGTCAGCCGAAGAACTTGCTCGATACTTAGATCTTAAGAAGTTGGATGAAAGGGTTTACATGTTTGAAGCTGTTTCAGCACATGATGGGTGAGTAGCTTTTACAGAATGAGGATCAATTTGTGCTTATAGGAACTGAATGTGATCAAGTGATCTCTCCAAGCAAAATGTAGCAAACTGATATTATGCATTAAATCTGGTTGCAGGATGGGTATTAAGGAGAGTGTCGAATGGCTTGTAAGTGAAATGGAAAGAAGCAAGAGAACTGAAGTCTTGAGAGTTCGTGCTGGTGTAGCTCGCCCTGGTGCTTAGTGGAAACTCATAAAGTTGGCAAACCTTTGTTTCTGCTTTTGTTGCTTCTGTAAATAGACAGGGTTTACATTAAAATTCTACTCGACTATGAGTCATTTTTGCACTTAAACTGGTAACATTACCAGATTATACATCACATAGTGCCTTTTGTTATGACTGCCAATTTTTAGAGGATATAAATGATAAAATGTGATTCAAATTGGTTCTATTTCTTCATTGTATAAAAGCAATTATCAAGTTTTATGCAGGACAATGTCAGTGAGTAGGGAAGCGAAGTGAAGTGGCCTTTGCCTGGTTGGGCTGTACCTGAAGTCGACAGACAAAGCCTATTTTGAATGGGATTTGAGCCGGGTTTAAGCCAGGATTTCATCCGCTGATTTGGCCCGGCCTGAAACAATCTGAAATTGTTGATAAACTGATATCGTTTTGTTAAATGAACGAGACAATTTCAAATCTGCCCAACGTTAATTGGATTTCATCCAGGGTCCAAAAAAGAAGCCGGCCCGGGCTCCTTGTGAGACCTTGATAGTTGCATATGAAGGATATTACTAAAGGTACACAAGAATCTTGGAGCTAAAATTGAAACTTCACTGATATGATATGTTCATAAAGGTTAATTGCTGATAGGCGAAACAAAGATGAGATAAAGCAACAAACTTCAAGTTGGCATCTAGTGAAGGATATCCATAACCCAAACTGTACTTGGCCACACTAACTGGGTCCTTCATGCCATAATGCTTCCTTTGGATCAGTTAGGAAACGTTGAAGCTGCAGTACTAGCTCTTTCCTTGACCTCCAGTTGGGGTTCTGTGAAAATATACAGAATTGTGATCAACCAAATTTTGCAGAGTCCCGCGACCAATTACCAGTCAGAATTAGACTATCAGAATTTCAGTAATACGCTGGCACAACAATATATTTCTGTTCCATAATGGTGAATACAAAACATAAGAATAAGGGAATAAAACCTATAAACAAACTTTCTCTAGAGAGTTTTTATGCCGTCAGATCAAAAGACAAGCTTTCTAGAAGATCTCATGCCTGACCAGAAACCAAATTTAGTGAAACATTCATATCAAACTCACTGGATGTTATGGCTTTGGGTCTGGTTTTGAACAAAATTTTGTGGCGAATAATCCCCACAACTTGCAGTTCTACATTAGACGAGTTATTGCTGTTTCCATTTTCTTGATCCACATCCATAAGCTTCACTTTCTTCAACACCAGCAAAGGCTTCTTCAGGGTCACTTTCGACCCTGTCAATTCATGATACCCAATAGTAAGTGTGTACACTTCCTGAACAATCCAACCAAATCATGAGAGATACATTCAAACCAATCTCTTCATTTTCTGGGTTAGCCAAAAGATCCGAACTTCACTAACAGAGAAGCGAAAAGATCAGTGCTTTAGTAAGACAGAGTAAAACCTGAGAAGAAGGACGACAAAGCTGCCCTATTTGGAGGTTTTGGAGGCGATGTTGAAACGAGGCCTGTGCTTCGATTACTCCTTGTAGTTCCACGATCGCCCATTCTGGGCAATCCTCTTCTGCGCAGCTACATTTCACTTGAATCTGCATTTTGTAAGCGATCAATGAATCGGAGATGCAAGGAAGTTCACTGGGAGTTTTGGCGGCAACCAGTAGGATTAGCGCCTTCTTTGAGCTATAAAGAGGATCGGTTGAACAATTGGGTCTGAATCTACTAGGCTACGAAAAACGAGATTGTTCTGTTTTTTCGAGTAAGTCTAAATCTCAGGCCCATAACTTCTGTCCAAAGTGTCTTGGTAGTTTGCTCGAAGGTCAATGTTCTTAATATGCAAACCGGTCAAAACGATCACATTCAGGTCAAACTTAGATGTTCCCATTTATTAATATCATCCATTTATCCAATAATTGAAATCTACAGAAATTGACCTGAGCCTAAAAATCATTTTTGAGCTGACAAACAAATTTTATGTTTCGAGTAAAAAAATGTTTAAGCTGACAAGTCAAAAGTAACATCATTTCGACTCTCACCCTGCATTAAGGCTGTGAGAAGAAGAAAGGTCCCACACCAGAAGATTTGACTTGAAACCAACTTACACAAAGGTTTTCATCTGAAAGAAAAATGTTTCTGGGCAAGTTCAAATCTGATCCGAGATAACTTGCTGCACTGCGTGAACCATCAAGAAAGAGTATGTTCTAAGAAGGGCCTGCTAACACACAGTAATACAAAAGTTCTCTACTTTCCTATTCTGTACATTTGAATCACTACCAAGTTTGTAGGCTAACAGTCCGATCACAGATGCTGGTTGACTCTCTGTTCGCCATGGTGTCGTGTAGCTCCACCGGAGCCTCCTGAATTCCCTCTGCTCCCATACGTTAATGCAGGCTCCACCAGAGTTGCTCCATAAAAGACGGACCTTCCCGGACTGCATAACTGCTGGCACACAAATTCGTTTTGGAAATGGTCATCTCCATTTGGCAAGGATGAACCACTTCGTTCTTGTGAATGGCATGAGCTTGACTGCGGAAAGTCTGGACCAACTAGATTGTAATCCAGAGGAATTGCACCTGTAAGAGTTTTTATTGCAAATTCAATGCAAGGGTCAGCCCAGACATCCACAATAGGCAAGCTGAGGCCGGACCCTGGCTTATCGTCACCCTTCTCACAGGCTTCTACTTCTCTGGCACGTTCTTCTGCATTAGCCAAGTTATCTAGAAAAGGACATTCGCTCTTTTTGTCAACTGTATTGCCTCTGTCTTCTTTCTTTGCATTTTCATCCACAGTGTTCAGGGTCCCAGCTTTAGTATCATTTGACATTTTTGGGCTATCTGAAGTGTCAAAGGAAGCACCAGTGAGAGTTTTTATTGCAAAAGCAATGCATGGGTCCTGCCATAACTCGCCAAGCGGCAGGTTGAGAGGCAATTCTGTCTTTTCGTCAGCAATATTACCAACATTCCCAGGATTCTCAAGAATGGCACTTCTGTACTCATCACCGTCATGTCCTCTTTCTATGTTCACAAATAGTTCAGATGGATTAGGTACTTTTGTAATACTATGGTGGCTCTCACTTGAAGCCTCACCTGCATTGGCACCTACATGAGAGGGCTGCTCACTGGCAGCTTGGTGGCCTCGATCTGTCATTTCCATTTTTGGTTTAGGATCAAGACGAACACCAGCAAGTCGTTTTGAAGCTCGACGAGGCAGGTCAAGAACTTTTTTCCTCTTAGATTTGTTCAGCCCAGTCTTTTTATTTTCGTCCTTTATTAATTCCACCGAGTGTTTATAACTCTCAGATGCATCAGTATTTACTTCATTTTCTTCTGAATCCCTTCCCCTTGGCAATGTTGATCTGCAAGATTCGATTCTCATTCCACCTGCACCATCAAGATCACTCAAATTGGATCCAAAGTTTTGATAGGATAGCAAATATTATCATCACAAATAACCACTGGCTCTATCACGTATTCATTCCCTGGGCTGTCAGGCTTACAGAAAGGGAAGGTACAAGAAAAGCCATTACACACTCATTCAGGCACACTGGCGGACAAGCTCAGACACAATGATACACACATAAAATTGAAGTTCATGAATTTAATCTGACCAGAAGCAATTTCAACTGCATGCATGCTTTCATCCACACCAAGTGAATCAGATCTCTGTTTATCCTCTACAATTGCTGGTGATTTGGGGCTCTGATCATTAGATTTCAAACTTGTCTTTTCAGTTGTCATCACTTTCAGTTTCTTGGCTGCCGCTGTAGACTGAAGTAAGCAGAAAGGGCCAAAATAATTAATAACATTGTTGCATAGGTAACTGATAAACCTGAAAAAAATAACAAATAGTGTTGCATTTTCAGGAATGCTTAATACAAGTGTTCAGAATTTGTACGCTGATAAAAACTAGTACCAGTTAACAGAAAATAAGTCTGTAGGCATAGGGTTAACCTTCAACTTCAGAAGGATCTCCATAGCATCCGCTGTCTATTTCCAAGATTGAACCACACACAAAAACTAACGTGTAACTAAATCCTTTATTATAGACCAGATGCAGCTGCTTAAGTATTATCTAAAGTGAACTAGACTAATCACCTACATTAAATGAATCAATTTGGCATTGAAGTCAATTTCAGCTATTTAAATGCTGGTAAGTTCATGCTGGGCACGTTCTATATTGATTCGAATTTGGGATTATTGTTAAAATACCCAAAAAAAAAAGCAATCCATGTCTTGAATAAAACTGCCCCAGGAATAGGGAAAATCTCTCAATTTTGGGCACAGATACTTAAGTCTGTGACCACAAGCTCACACTGTAAACAGGCTTTGTTTTTTTCATGTTATGTTGACTATTCCTCTTACGGACAATCAATCACAATAAGCAAAGAAATAAGTGCAAAAATAGCAAACACACACAGATTTACGTGGTTTACCAAAATATGGCTACATCCACAGGCGGCTAGATTTTTATTCACTGTGAATTGTTTTCGATGACAGTACACTAGGAGAATACAGCGTATTTATACACCCAGGAGAATATAAAACTGATTATCAGGCTCCATATCTCAACAATTCCCACCTCACCACCCGCACACTTGACACTTTTAATCAAAGCAACAAAAGAATAATCTGACAAAAATGCCAACATAAGAACTATGATAATCAATAAGTTAAAAAAAGTAACTAGTTGAATCCAAGCATTGCCACACTCACACAAGTTTTATCGTCTTCTACGACCAGATTTCTGTTGCCTCCGTCCTTTGGCTTCAGTGCTAGTCTTCCTATCTCCCCAGTGTCAATGTAACGAAGTGCATCCTTCATAGAGCGGAATACAAATCCACTGACAGGATCGGTGTAAAACTGTACAAAATTAAAGTTCAGTTAGATAATATAAGTTCCACTAATTGAGATATGTTAGAAACTCTATCAACTCAATAGCATAGCCAACCCAGAGATTGCGCTAAACGTAAACAAATGGATATAAAAGGAAATAATAAGTTATGATAGAGGAGAAAATGATTTCCTTTTTTTTGTTTTATCCATTTCAAAAGGGGCATGGAAACAATATCTGTAGGAAACAGGAAGTGTGGGTTGAGTACCGCATCTTTCCTGGTTCGACCACCCTTCTTTGTTACTTTGACCTCTTTGATCCACCCTGGTGGTAACTCTTTCGGTCTATCCTTCTCAACTAGAACCTGAATTTGCTTAGACAATTAAAACGTCAATCCCAAAATTTCCAGAATAACATCAAACATGCAACTGAACAAAACAAGAAGGAGCAGAACATGTTAACAGACATTTTCCAAGGATTGCCGAGCAGCACTTTTTTGCTGCTCCTCTGATTGAACATGCCCATCGTTGAGATAGCGAAGCACCTCAACCTTCGAGTAGAATTTACCCCCACCTGAGGGAGGAAAGTAACACTGCAATAAACATACATGACCATAGAAGGTAGAGTTATTTTTCACTACATTAATACATAAATTTAAGCTGCAGTTGATCCCCTCAATCTATCTTCTTCCTCACTTCCCACAACAAAAGCTTCAAAATACCTTAAACATAAGATTTCTACAGCCTAACAAATCTGATATCCAAGTACTATAATTTCCAAATCTTTTCATGGGTTCTCAGTTATGCCCTTGAAAAACTTGCTTCCAAGCTCATCACCTTAAATTACACAACTTTTTACTAGACTAAACATATTAAGGCTATAGATAACAAAAACATGAAATTTAAGAGCCAAAAAGAACCAAATCTTTGGAAATAATTACACAGTCAAAGGCATAGATCTCAATAACGTGTAGAAAGGCATGCCAAATCAAGACCTTTAAATTTAAGAGCGACCAATTACCTTGTCCTTTCTGCCGTTCTTCCTCACTCTAACCTCCATTTTCCATCCCTCCGGCAACCACTCTTCCGCCGTCCTGTCACCCATCGCCGCCGTTGACCGTGAGTCCCTCTCTCCCTATCTCTCTCTAAAACCCCGTTTTCTCTCTCTAAAACTAACAAGGGTCTAGAGAGTCGAGAACTTTCGGACAAGAGATAAGGGTCAACACTCAACACATCACGTGCTTCTCAAACTCCTCGACTTTCTACATCGTCTGGCCACGGGAACATTTTCACCTGTCCGAACCGGAGAGTTGTCGCGTATCGTGCTTGTGTGTCTCTGACGAAATTGGGCTCGGTCTTTGGTGATACACTGAGTTGCTTCCCAAGCACTAGAAGGTAAAAGAACAGACGGCAGACCCACCACTAGTCAAAAGGAGAGGGAATAAAAACAAAGATGGGTGTTTTAAAACAGGTCCAACAATGGAGTGAACATGTGGCTACAGACCAAAAAGCCTTTTCTTTGCAAGACACTGCCATTTTCAACGTGGAGGTAACGTGTTGATTTAATGCCGCATAGTGGGACTTTGGTGTGGAATGTGCTTTAAGTTCATGGAATTTTCTTATTCTTCTTTTTTTTTCTTATAAATCTTGTTAATCACTTAATAATTAAACATTAAAACCAAAACTTCCTACTTAATTCGATCTGAAATTAACAAGCTAAGTAGATTAAATTAAGTTAAGGATAACAATGGCAATGTCAATTATCGGTCGACCATATACCGATCGTTTTGTCTGATACCAACCGGTTGACCATATATCAGACGTTACCGAAAATTTTAAAATAGAAAACCTAGGATATCCCAATGATAACGTGGCAATGGAAGAGGTTGAATTGTTTAATGAAAAATAAAATGATCACAGGAAGCAATCACATGATCAGCTGTGAGGTGGGTTTGGTCCTTCAGGGACTAGCCCTCGAGAGTCGAGAGCCACCGTGCAAAGACATGATCTTCCTGTTATCGGACTCCAAAACTCTAACAATGGCGGAGAGGGTTGGTTGAAGCGTGGAAGAATACTTTGTCATGACTTGTTTGTTGGTAGTGTTGGGGTTTAAGCTGCGACAAGTTGAAACATGGAGTAGAGAGAAGAGTATCAGGAAAAGAAGCAGAAGAAGGTAGTATTTAGTAATAGTCATGAAGAGATATGGAAAGCTTGAAGCAGGGGAAAATGGCGGTTTTGTTTGAACATGCTGTGTCAGGTTCGAAGGTTTATTTACAAGGGACCAGTTCAGAATTTGTTAAGAAAACAGGAAATCACAATTTAGCCATTATATTAGGGATGATAACAGGCCTGAGCCTATAGATAGACCTAGCCTAATTGCTTGTTTGGACGAACTTTTAAGAAGTTAATAAGTATTTTTTCTATCATAAAAGTTTTTTTAATATTATTAATTTTATTATACTAAATTAATTATCTTATCATTATTAATTATTATTATAAATTTTGTATTATTATTATTATTATTAATCGAGATAAAAAATAGGGATATGTTGTTTTTCTGTCGAATAAAACATGTTGTCAAAATTCAGAAAAATGATGTTTTCTGATTTCTGTAAAACTGTCGTGGTTTTTTTATTTTCATAAACAAAAAATTACAACAGAGTAAACCAAACACGTTTTACTTACCTGTTTTTCTTTTTACAAAAACGGCAACAAAAAACAGAAGAAAAAACGGAAACAAACAACCCCTAAGCTTCTACCTTTGGTGACCCCAATAACACATTATCATATAAATAGAAAGGTCCAACCATAAGACACAATCTCCAAAGTGAAAGTTTAAAGACCACGTTGATTGGAGAACGAAGATATCTCAATTGCAGTGACTAAAGAACGAAATCATACTTGGACTAGAGAACGAAGCCGCGACTAGAATGAATGGAGAAGATGATACCTCAACTTAAGAACAAAGATACCTAGATTGGAGCAATTGCAGAATGAAGAGACGTCTAGAGTGAGTGGAGACCAAAGATGGCAGAACATACGAAGAAGCAAGAAGAACCATGAAGGGATTCAATCGAGCTAGGAAAACATATGTAAATTAAGATAAAATTAGGGATTCAGTTGGGTAATGTTTTAGGGGGGAAAATAAGAAATTAATTAAGTTTAATTTTTAGAAAATAAATAAAAATTAATTAATTAATTTAAAGATGAAAAATTATTATTTATATACGCGTCAAGTATCATATTGGCAACTGACCTTAAGTGGTCAAACTTGAGACATATTAATTTAAAGATGAAAATTTATTATTTATATACACTTCAAATGTCATATTGGCAGTTGACAACTTAACAGAGATATATGCCCCATTTGGTTGTTGGCTGATAAGCTAAAAAATAGCTAATTGACTCAAATCAACTGGTTGACTTTATAACAAAGTTGTTTGGGTTGTTTGGTCAGCTAACCCAACCAGCTGATTTTAAAGAAGCTCCTCTACAGAAGCGTTTTGACGTAATCAGCAGATAGTTTTTATTTTATTGTTGATATTGCCATCTTTAGGCTTTACTCTTTGACTGTCTCATTTTTTGTTTTCATTGGCTCTTTCCCTGCATCTCTCATATTTATTGGTTCTTACCGTAAAACCATATTAGGTCCTTGGTCTTCAACCTCAAGAATATAAAGCTTCTTCATTTGTCTCCAGTACTCTCCATACAGGGCAAAAGCTACGTTTTTATAGGCATAAGATAAGATACTCGTACAAAATACACAAGGCCTTGTAGCAAAGATGGAGTCAAGATTTTTCATCACTTCTTTTGCAAGTTATGTGGAAGAAATAACAACCCATGCCTGCACAGGGGTGACTTAATAAGTCAACCCCATGAACCCTCATAACTAAGTCACCTCGTGGCTAGTCACGGGGATGACTTCACCCTGTGGCTAGTCACAGGGGTGACTTAATTAACATGTTAATTCTCATGAGTTGTATGAATAGGAAACAAATTTAGTGATTAGTTGATATTAAATGATCATGAGAACAGTGGTCATTACTCATACGCATCGTGAGTGATGAACATTGCATATAAATGTTTTATTTTTGCATATGAGATGGTTAACCTTTCATAGGTTGTTGTTGAGATGATTTTTGAGATAGAAAGATCATTATGATAATGTAAACATAATGTAGAAATTTCATGAAAAGATGATATGTTTATGCTCTGTTTATACATGGATTTCGTTGGGTGTTATAGAGATGGATTAAAGTGAGTAGGAGTTAAAGAAAAGGCTAGTGTAATGTGATGTCTTGAAATGGGAAGGATTAAGGTGATAGTT
>JANVCL010000006.1:33411749-33424401 GCA_026546855.1 Erythroxylum incrassatum
GTGATTTCACCGAGCTGCACAGGTGGTGGCAGTGGCTGCATCTGCTCATCTGAGCTTCTGGGTCTCGGTGGCGGAACTGGCGAAGCGAAAAGCCCCATCACCAAGTAGTAGACGGCCAGTAACAACCCCAACACCGTGAAGAAAGTCGCCGGCGACATGCCGGTGTAGGCCAAGATTGCTTCTTTGCAGGTTTCCCATAGTTGCAGAGCCATCTTGTGTTACAGTTTCCGAAGAAGAGACTTTCTTTTAATCCTGTCTGAGATAATAATAGTAATTATAAAGAGTGGTCTGAGCTTCAGGCAATTTGTTAAATTGAGTGATGTGTCAATTTCAATTTCTTTGCTTTTTTAATTAATGCTTTGGGGATTTTTCAATTTTTTGAAATAAAATATATTAATTATTTTATTTTAATTGTAGGTTGGAGATTCCACCATTCCGGATGGTGACATTTTCCTCTTTTTTCTTATTCTTTTGTCCTCTTTTATGAGTTTATCTACATAAATTTAATATCTTTTATTTTACTTTAGCCATGAGATAGGGGTGGACCACTTCAATTTCATGACTTCCCTATCATTAATTAGTAATTAAAAAAATAGTTAGTAATATATTATGATTAAATTAATAAATGACATTACTTCACACTTTTAATATAATAAAAAATAAAAATTATATCTATTTCCATTATTTAGTATGTTCATCGTATTTCTTATTACCATTCTTCAAAATGAATTGAGCGTGGCCCACTCGTAAACTAAATTTGCAAAATAAGTCATTTATAGACATGAAAAAAAAAGATGGGCTTCTTAGAGTTCTTAATTTTCTAATCATAAACTTCCTTCCAAACAAAAACTTCAATTTATGGACTTTATCCAAGGTAGGTGTATTGAATTATTAAGTATAGAAAAGATAATTCTAGACTTAACTATGATATGGGCAATCAAGTAAATTCAAAAAGACTTAAGTTGTCAAATGGGGTAGGTGGAAAATACCAAATGTGATAAATGCTTGGTGTAATGTCAATAATTCAATAATGATTTTGTTGGCAGACATTGGTTTGGCTGTCTTGTGCGAACTGTCGTTCTTCTGTGTTACGGTGCATTCATTCCATCCCCGGGTTGTGTTCGGCTTAAAGTATCACGATTAGAGATAGACTACGTTGTCATGATTATAGATAAAGATCAACTTGACCGTTAAGAAGGAAGTGGCTCCCATGTATGCAATTAGTCTATGATTAAGATATGTGTATGTTTCCATTAAGTAATAATTGTATAGAACGTTTTATGTGCAGATTCACAAGTTAAAGTCTACCAATTAGCTGCTATGAATCAACACAAGCTAATCCCAAGGATGACAAGACCAACTCAGCCCGACTTAAAAGGACCGAATCAAGTTTGAGTTAACTGGCTTTCAGGTAAATCCGAACTTGGTAGGCTGAACTAGACTTCATTTTGGCCCCCACTTCGATTAAGCTCGCAAAAAGGAGCAATAAACAATGAAAGCAGTAGGCGGCATATGAACAGTAGGACTAATCTAATATATATACACATTAGCATATCAGTCACAAGCTGAACACTCTGCAGAAAGAGCAGATTTGGGGAATCCTTTGATCCCATATATAGCTACCTAGAGGACGATGTGTTTAAAACAACAACAAAAAACAGACAGAAAAAGGATATAGCTTCTCTATATGCCTGTTTCAACATGGTTTTATTCTATTTTTCAGCTACCAGAGTAAAAAACCAAGAAAAGAGTTCACATCCCTCGTCCTGTCCAGAGAAAGACTACCTCAAAATGCTCTAATCAAAGAGCAAGAGAGCTGATTTCATCAGCCTTCCAGAGCCCTTCCTCGTATTTGTACCAGCGCATGAGCCCTTCGTCATTTTTTGTTCGCTGACACATGATGCAGGAGTTATTCATGCACGTCAAGAATTCGCGTAACCGAGACGCCTTCTCCAGAATAGTTTTGTCAAGCTCACTGATTACTCTTTTACGTGTTGGAGGTGGCTGGACATCTACCAGCAGGCAATGTGATATATTGAGCACTTCCAGTTGGTGCAAGTCATCCAAGATGATTACCAACGCGTCCTTATATAGCATTGAGCAACGGAGGCTCAAAACCTTCAAATTAGGAAGATATTGAACCAATGCGGATGCAAACAAAATGTCAAAAGGACCCATAACCTTGAGTTCATGGAAGTTATTGCAATTTTTGCCAATTTGTTCCATCAGATATTGGGGATTTGCTATGCTAGGCATTGTGAGTGATTCAAGATCAGTCCACAGAGGAATCAATTTGGTTATTTCATTCTTTATTCGATTCCACGCCGGCAGAACAAGTCTTTTAAGACGGGGGCATCTGGAACACAGAAATCAGAGGTTAGGTTATGAGAAAAATCCTGATAGCAGAAAAGACTGTTATTTTCCCCCATAGAAACAATAATAGCATCCTTTAATTTGCCGATATCTGTCCATGGGAGAAATATGTTAGTACAATATACATGTCTATCACAAGTTCACACTACATCACTTTATAAGAAATAAAACACACTTAAGTAAAAATGTGAACTTCCTTCAGCATTTAGTCTAATTCTGGCCACAAACCATCCACCTTCAGTCAGCCAAAACAGCAATAATTCCCAATGCACAATCATCAAAAACTAGTTAACATGGGATAAATATAAACATCTGTTTCATGCTAGCTTGTTTCCAGCTGATCGAAAGCAAAATACGGCTCTGAAGTTAATATATTACTGTAATGCATTGCCCCAAACAGGGCCCAATAGCATCCATTTCCATCCCACTAAATTTCACCTGGCATGTGTCATTTCACCATTAACTAACATTCAGCAGAAATTTCTTTAAGAGGCTTTAAAAGTTATATAACCAGATGAAGTATGTAACTTACCTTTCAGCAGTATAAGTCAGCTGATCGTCACTCACATACAAATCGAAGCGAAAAATCAGTGATGTTATGTTTTCCTGGCTGAGATTCAAGGTTGTTTTTAATACACGGGTCAATTCCTTGTCAGATCGACCATCCACATACACATAAGGATCCAATGGAATTTTGATGAAATTGGACTTCTGCTTCGACAAATCAAGAGTTTTCCAAAGCAATGGATCACAACAGGCTCTACGCCATCCACTGCAAACATGAGCAATGCCTGAAATCAACTCAATTATGCTGAAAGACCGAAATATCTCCACCAGCATATCGGTGTCTAGGTCCTCCCATCTTCTTGTGAGTGCAGAACCATCTTCCATGACTTCCAAATATGGCCTAAGGGTCTAAATGGATCACAGATACTACATTAACAAAACAATGAATCAATATACCTTCAACTACATAACTTCCATAAACAATGAGTTAATAAAGGCTCTAAGCAGCTAAATTCATTGCAATTCCTGGTTTATTCCCATGTTCTACTTGGGGAAATGATATAATGCCTATGAGTAGCAATGTCATTTGTTTATATGATTTCTTACACTTGCTCAAAATGTCCATGGGCATGCATATATCTGCTGAATTAGACAATATAAGCATTGCTAGAACCTAGTGATGGAATGAAGTCAAGAACACACACCAACCAGTACGTGATACCACTACCTTTTTGTTTAGAGTGTTACCAAAATTATCTACAAAATGAGCCTCTAATAAGACTACTTAACAAATAATAGAAAGTTAAGAATAGGGTGTTTCAGTAGTGTCAGGTAGAACATGACAGACTACTCCAAAATTCAATATCAAATAAGTTAACAACTAGCTGTAAAGTAGATTGTAAGTCAACAAAGGAGCTATAAATGAGCAAGTGTATTATTGACACCGCAACACGTTGCGAAGTCATATGCTGTTGCCACCTATATGTGAGTAAAGGTCATCTACAGCAGCATAATCCAAATATATGATATAAACTTCCCAAACGGATGGAGAACATTCTTAGATAGACCCAAGATTTATCATGGTTGCGAGTTTAAGCAATGAACTAAAACACGTGGTAAAAGCTTTCAATAAGAGTTTTCTACGGAACCGAAAGCAAACAAATTACACGTGTTTAATTCTGTTGTAACAAAAGTTGCACAAGATCAAAAGCAAGTACATCATGTTGAGTAGGTATATTGGAAAATCTACCTAATCATTAGCGAAGCACTTCCAAAAAACCCAGAAGTCAAACAACAACAGTTAAGGGTCAACTTTAATCACTTTCTTGAAAGTAATCAAATGCCCACAACTTCGCAGAATATGATGAATTTGCTTTTCAAAGAATCAGAATCAAGTAACAACAAACCCTTGATAAACAACTTAACAATCAAGTATCAATAATGGGGATTCAGTTAAAAGAAGCAATCTTAACAAGTCTTATAATTTAACCCTGAACCATCCTCTACATGTATGAAGAAAATTCAACACAAGCAGTCCACGAAAGACTACTGAGAGATTAATAACCCACAAATACAACTAAGAACCCACTTAAAGAAATGAAGGCATCAGCTCTACCCTAACAAAATAGTGGCCTCCATTAACAAGATCTCAATAATAAGCCACAAGTGCAGGTTAAACAACAGAATTCACAAGCGTTCGCGTAGAAAGACACAGATTTGCAATCCGGAAACACGGAATTCAAACACCCCTGAAATAAATATCAACACCAAACTCCAATTCCAACAAAAAAAAGTACCCAAAACTTAACCGAGATTACCCATCAGATCCCTTAAATTCACCACACTAAGAACACCAAACTCAAATCAAACAGATCCATGATTCCATCCCAAAACTTACACTCGCTAAATCATACAGACACTCGACAATCGAGAGCAAAATCCTCCCTTGAAGCCACGATCCACTCCTCAGAGATGATGTGGCTGGCTTCCAGTTAGAGACAGACAGAGAGGTGAGTGATGCAATTAAAAGTTTTCATTTTTTTTATGGGCTCTTTTCCTCGAAATGTAAAGGAAAGAAAATCAGTCTGAAGTCTCCAATTTTTTACCAAAAATATCCTTCTCTTTTTTGTTTTTTCACTCGACCATAGCGTATTTGACCATGTCAGTCAGCGCATGCCCCCAGCAACACAAACTTTGTAATAGAGCAGTCAAAGGGGTAAATATCCTTTCTTTCTTTGTTTTTCGAACAAAACAAAGAGTCTTGAGTGTGACAGTTTATGTTTGAGCAACACAAACCTTAAATCAGTCAAAGGGTAGAAGTAGAACTCAAATTGGTATTGCAATTTAGAGAATTACGATAACTGAGACTGTGGTCGTTTAACAAACACATTTGTTAAGGTAGATCAGTTGCGTTAATATAGTAAGAAATGTTTGGTGCTTCTTTGATCACTTGGAACTCATTCACCTTCGCATCTGCCTTGCAATGGAAGCAGGCTGTGTCTGTATCAAAATGTGCTATCATCCTTTTTACATCAATAGATTTCGCTATTTCTTAAATATATATTCAACAAGTCTTTGAGTGGTATATTAATTTATAAATTATGTATTTTAATATTAAATTATTCAAAGAATAAGTGATACCATTGTCTTTTTGTCATCCATGTCTCACAATCTTTGTATCTCAAAATTTCATTAAATCGAATTAAAAATTTTAAAAACATAATTAGTAATTATTATTTATTAAACACGAATTTAAAAAATTATCGAAGGCACACAATAATTCATAAATTACTTTTTTAGTAAGCTATTTGAAGAATAAAATGAATATATGAAAATGCTTGTGTCTCAAATAAAATTTCGTTATCATTTTGATTAAAAATAATTTAGCCTATTATTTTTTAATTAGAGCTTTATATTAGAACGTTGATAAATTTATTATTAAAATTAAATAGTAAAAAGTTTTCATTTTTCATGTGATCATTTGAAAGCAACCTTTCGATTAGTTAGGAATAAAATTGCAAACAATTACAATTCTAGAATCCACCTCAACAAAATTTCTAGTAAGAGTTGTTATAAAAAATTAATAGTTAGTGTTAAAATTATATTATTCAGATTATAAAATTAATGATCTCTTACAGACATTTTTCCTCTGTAGCTTTCTAAATATAAACAACTTTACAATTTATGTATTATAAATATTTTAAAAATAAAAGGTGTGAAAAAAAATCTCAAATTGCCAGTAGGTTATAGATGCAGTGCCACGGTTCTTGGTCTTCTTGCCTGTTTCGATGGAGATTTATTTTTTATGTTAAGAAATAGTTGCCTGTAGTATGCAGTAAAAGACAGAAACAGATACAGGAGGAAGAAGAAGAGAATAATAAGAGAAGACAATGTTTAGTCAGTAAAGTTGGAAAGTCTTAACAGTCTGAGAACCTGACCAAAATTCACTGGAATTTGCATAACGTCCTGAATAACCTCCAGCCGGTCGATCTTTGTATATTACCGTATATAATCACGACACATTATCATCAGGGGAAAGTTCAGAATCTTTAACAAAATACCAAAGAGAATCATACACCTCTGCTGATTCCATCCTGGTTACAATGCCTGTTTCTTTTGGTCACATAAGGTAATATTGAGGAATTCGAAGAAAATTATAGAGGATCTGATTCTGAGAAACATGATTTGATTGACCTCAACGAGAAATGCAAGGGTAACATGAGAAGGCACTTCCCTTCTGTATCTGAACTTTGTTCTGTTCCTCTAAGCTTGATTCAGATCAATTCAAGGATATTCTAGTTGATGCAATAATTGCAGGTCAGAGCTTTCACAGTATTCTGTTTTTTGTCATTGGTTGACAAAATCTTCCTAATAGATGTTTTGTTGGTTTATTACATCTAGAAATGCAACAACTGTTAGAGATGAACCCAATTCTTGTTCAAAAGAAAAAGCAACTGCAAAAATACAACTCATTCAATCTAATCTTTTAGTGTTTCATTTCTGAATTTCCTATAAGAACATACTGCTACAAGAATGTTAGATAAGAAAACAGACTTCTAGTTCCATAAAGTTTGAAGCTTTACTTATCTCAACCAGTATCGGTCCCAAATTCATGTCACTTGTCACTCTCTTCCAAGCAAAACTCTCCATATGCCAATATCAGGCTAGAAGGGCATTTCCTAGACGGTAAGTTCTGCTTTCTCAAGCTAATGAAACTGCATAAACTTTATAATTCTGCACTAAAATTTCTGAAAATTTTCAACAGAAATAAGCATATAATAGTTAAGATTTTCCAGTGTTGCAACAAAGATAAGCATTTCCTAATGAAAGAAACAGCTATTTGTCTCAAAATGAACACCTGAAACATACCCACAACACAAAGCACACAACTTTTTGGTTTCTAACTAACGGGGAGCATTGAAAAGAGCTCTGCCAACAATCCCAGTCGCCTCAATATAGCGATCGACACACCTAGAGATACAGCTACTCTCGCTTCCACTCAAGCTGGACCCAGGCTTTGTGATGCACTTGTCGAAACATTTGTCTCTCACAGTCTCCAGAAACTCCTGAGCATAAGCTTGAGCCAATTGGGTCTTCAACTGGTCCTTGAACTCCTCCGTCGAGAATTGGGACGACCCAGATCCAACTGACGGCGAAGAAAACGAATCCATCGTTGATTCTGATCTCTCTCTCTTTGTATCGTTGCTTGGTTTGGAGGTTTGGTGATAAACCCTAAGAAAGGGTATATAAGATTTTTCTCCCTTTGTTTGGGCCTACTAAAATGCTGGAGCCTCATTGGTTGACCCAATAATTAAATATTTTTACATAATTCCAATAAAAAAAACCTTTGTACACATTAAAATTTTGACAAAAAATCAAAATATAAGAAAATATTTCCTGGATAATTATATATATACATTTATTTATTTATAATATTAAATTATGATAAAGGTTTTATCTTATAGTGAAAATTTTTAATAATTTTTCACATATTACATGCACCAAATAAAATGATAATTACTAGAACAATTTCAAATTGTATTCATTTATATAGAAAATTGCTTTGAAACATAAAAATAAAAATTACAACTTTATGAGATTTTTCTGGAGTATAGATCACATTTGTAGTTAACAAGTAATGACCAAGTCTTGGAATAATTCATAAAATTGGATTAAGACAACAACAAGAACAATACTCAGTAGAAATCTCATTTCGAGATTTAGGGAGATCCAGTAATACGCAACCTTACCCTTAATTAATAAAGAGGTTGTTTTCAAAATAAATTTGGTTTAAGAGATGGTGAAAATTGATACATAAAACAAAAGATCTGAAATCATATATATTATTTTAATATTGTGTGACGGAAAAATTACGAAACTTTTTTGCAACCTTTGATTTCTTGAAAACTAAGATCTCTTTAATTCTATAAAATGATTAGCGCAAATCATAATAAAGTAAAAACTTAATTCGTATCTTATTCCGAAGCTTGATCTTAATCTTGTTGTATCCCTCGAACGGTTTTCACTAATAAAGAAGAATAAGATTTTTCAATAGGGACAGAAGGTGTATCCTCTAACAAAACCGATTCGTCTCAACCACTGTAGCCGCACAAATATTCGGCCTTTAACAGTATCCATAAAATGGATTAAGAGAACTCTGTAAATCTTACAGAGAGGGCTAAGCAAGAAGTTCTAGCGCCATAGAACTTAAGCCTATTTATACTAGGATTTGGACTTTTTAGTAATTTAATTGAAATTAAATTCTAAGTTCAATTAATCTTTAATTAGAATTACAAATAATTCTAATTAAATATCAGTTATACCTAAATAAGATTCAACATCTTATAGTGATCCTTATTTATTAAATATCTTATATTTAATCATAAAGTTTCTTAAACTTTATAATCAAGTTCAACTTGATTAAATTAACTTTGATCTCTTCAACTCATTCTATATGTGAGATCCATTAGGACCCAAATATGTTGAAAATGGTTACAAATTATAATTATAATTCATAATTGGAATTAGATAAATTAAAACTCCTTTTAACTTATCTTTAATTCTCCAATTAAACAATTTATATTTACAAAGGCAATGCTTCATGACTACCCAAATATTTAGGAATGTCAAAGAAGTTTTGACTAACCTTTCTATGCATGATTTTTTCGTATAATTCAACTCTTTCATCATATAATGTTCTGATTAGAGCATGGAATTAATGTTTACTTTATTTTGAGTTGAATTATATTAGTTCTCCATCATTAGCTATCGATTCAATTAATGACATTTATAAACTATTTACAAAGTGTCATTTTACTTTGACTAAGAATTTCCTGAATCAACACTAATCGAGAATAGCAAAACATTCTCCCTAATTACTTTAGGATGATGAATCCTATCTTGATCACTCAACTACCTCTATATAATTTATGCTACATCCAATGACTACCAATTAAATGATCCATTATTAAAAAGATCATAAGTAGTATCAAAACATAACAACCGTTATACAAGATAACTTTGGTGACCTCAAGTCAAAGGATCACTTATACAATCATCACAATGAGAATTCCACAAATATAAAAGTAACGTTCCAAATAGATTTTTCATGTCGGGTCTATTCAATGGACTTGTTATCTAGCAAGCACCTACATGTTTGTTTAAGTATCTCTATACATTAGCCTATAAGATCGACAACTTCCTTCATAAGAAAAAACATAACGTGTGCTAGTTTTTTTATATTCTATTAATGTTCAATCTTAACAGAACAATGATCAGGAGCAATTTAGGGATAATACATAATTGCAATATGAATCTCATAATTATAATTTCATTTGCAATGTACAATTATCCCATAGACTTTATCATATACATCTAAACATATACAAGATAAAGAATGTATTGAAATAATTGTCACTAAACTATAACCAAAATGATTGGCTATAGAGCATAAATCAACAATCTTTCACTTGCACTAAGCCAATCGTTTAAGTATCTCATACCATATCACTATATGACAATTATTATATTGTTGAGACAGTGGATTAATGAGAGAATTCTACAAGATTCTCTATATTGAGCACTTGATTAAATCTTACAACTTCCATCTTAATTATCGTCATGATTAAGACTATTTATCTAAATACATACTTAGATCTTTAATAAGACCTTAGCTCCTTTTCGTATGCCTAATGGCTTAAATGTTGTACAATACATTACTATTATAAACAATGCAAGGAACTACATCTAATTCATTAAAGAACTTATTGATCCAAATAATCATTTCCACTAAATAAAAAGTGTATTATGGCTTAATTAGCAACCATTACTACATTGGAACCTTTCTAATCTTGTACGATATTATTCTTAAGTAAAATAGACCTTAACTAGGATTTAATTCTAAAGTAAATGTCCTTATCTCCTTGAACTTAAATATCAACTCATACATAGAATAATGGATATCATTAATACTTCACATTTTTAGTATATTATTTATGTACTTGGACTTAGGATAGGTGAACAATATCCAATCTACCTCTATAAATCTAATTCATATAATTAAATTGCTACCTTTTCTTATCCAATAAAAGTTATTCTTAGACAATTATATTCTCAACAATTAAAAGTTAGAATTGTTGTTCTCTGTGAGTAGTATGTGTCCACATACTCTTACTGAAGAGGACAATTATGCTCCCATTAACCTTCTTGTAGACATGATAAATTCACAATCATCTCTAGAACAAACTTTTTGAATTTATTATGAAAGTGAATATTTTCAATGTCTCGTAGCGTTTCAACTATACATCAAATGTATCATTAAAGGTACTAGTTCCAATTAGATGTATTGTCATGAGATTTGAACTTTTCAAATTTCATCTTACTCCCACTATTTATCTTGAGAACCATTATCTTATAAGTATACGTTGAAGCAAACAAATTGTACAACATGTTTGTGAGATTATATCCAACTTTGAAATAAAGAAATTGTACAACATGTTTGTAAGATTACATCCAACTTTTGGATATCTTATAGCCTATTATTACTCATTTTAATTCTAAACTTAATGGGGATAATATATGTTTAACAGCCCAGACTTTCCGCCTACAGATATTGTCTGCTTTGGACTACCCCTTGAGCCAAGCCCCTCACAGTTTTGCTCTTTCTACCCTTGCAAAAATGCGTTTGAGGGGGAAAGGTATCCATACCCTTATAAGGCGTACTTCATTCTCCTCTCCAACCGATATGAGATCTCACAATCCACCCCCTCAAGGCCTAGCGTCTTCGTTGACACAACGGGTCGAGAACCATCTCTGATACCACTTATAACATCCCAGACTACCCGCCCACAGATATTGTCAGCAATTTGTAATAGTACAGACCACCCGTCCACAGATATTGTCCGCTTTTGGTTACCCCTCGGGCCAAACCCCTCACGTTTTGCTCTTCCCACCCCTAGGAAAGTGCTTATATGGTGGAGAGGTATCCATACCCTTATAAGGCATACTTCATTTCCCTCTCCAGCCTATGTGAGATCTCATCATCCACCTCTTAGAGCTTATCTCTCTTTAGGGCCCAGCGTCCTAAGCTGGCACATCGGGTCGAGAACCGGCTCTAATACCACTTGTAACAATCCAGACCATCCGCCCACAGATATTGTCCGCTTTTGGCTGCCCTTCGGGCTAAGCCCCTCACTGTTTTGCTCTTCCCACCCTTGGAAAAACGCGTCTGAGGGGAAAAGATATCCACACCCTTATAAGACGTACTTCGTTCTCCTCTCCAACCGATGTGGGATCTCACAATATGCTTCAACTAAGCATAACATCCCTGAATCATTAACTTTGATTCTTTCAAAGACTTAGTATTTCATATCTAATATGACATCTTACTAATTGATTCAATTGGAACTATAGAAGGTAAGTCATTGTACTAGGCATAACTATAGAAGAAATAATATTGCATTATACAATATCACATATTGTATTTTTCTCTTTACATAAGTCCACACTCTTATGAATTTAGTTATGAAGGTATTGACTAGAGAATCTCATTCTTTGTAGATAACCAAAATTTTAAAACTTACCACAATGATCTCATTGAAGTGCTTCAACATTTTCAATGTTTAATTTGTACTTATATTCAAACAATTTAAACTTTTCAAAATTTTAAATCATCATTTCATTTAATACTATGACTATATCACATAAAGTCATTAGTAATCTAATGAAATATACATATTATCCTTTTTATAAATTGTTATTCTATCCAATACATCACATGTATAAGATTTAACAATTCAATACCATCATCATCCTTTCACTAAAGGTTGATTTGGTTATTCTTCAACTATACAAGTTTCACAAGTTCCATACGATTCATAATCAAAAGGATATACGTATCCTTATATGTAACTATGTGATTTTTGTTTTGTTGGTTTAACCAAAATGACATAAAAGGATTGTCTTGGTTATCCAACTTTTTATTCTTGCCATTTATGTTAAGCATAAGTCTCCTTTGATCCAACACATACAAATTCTTTGTATAAAATTGGATCAACTACTTTTTACTTAACAATCTATTTCTAACCATGCATTGAACATTACAATAATGTTGAATCGTAATTCAGTATCAAATACTCATAAGCATGCATTAGAAATACATATGATCTCTATCATATCACATATAAGTAAGAAAATTTATGCAATTATTTTCTTTTAATGACAACTATTATCATACTATAGCAAAGCCTTTAATTGTAGTCCATAATTATGCTTT
>JANVCL010000006.1:33435065-33446389 GCA_026546855.1 Erythroxylum incrassatum
TCTTCTCGTGTGTGTCTGTAGGTTCATTGTAAATTCATAACATGGTATCAGAGCAGGTTGCTCATATGTTAGTCGTTAACACCTCCGAATGATAGATTATGTCAGGTGTTAGACCCACACGTGAGGGGGGTGTGTTGAAATATGAGAGTGAGAGTTTGTCCCACATTGGAAAAAGATAGGAAAGAAGACCAACATATAAGTCTAGTGGGCTACTCCACCTATGACCAATTGGTTTAAGGATGAAACCTCAGTTTTATATGTGGTCTAACTTTCCTTCTTGTGTGGGCGCGTAAGTCCATTGTAAATTCTAACACGGGTGTCCAAGTTGCTCTTACCCAAAGCCGCCCTGTGTATAAGATGCTTTAAGCAAGTTTTGCGAGTTCGACTCAACTTGAAATTAACAATAAAATTCGATTTAATTAGACTATTCAACTTAAAACCCAAATGTTCAAAATTTTGATCAAACTCAAATTTGGACGAAACATTATACAACTTAATTATGGCGCATGACTTAGATTAATTCTATTGTCATCTTTAATTTTACAGGAATAAATGATCAATATAAAATGAAAATAGGCTAACCCAAGCTTATTTTGGTTTGGCAACCAACAACATTATTTTGACAAAAAGGGTGCTTGATTAGTTGATACGAGAAGAAATGAATAAGGAATGAGAAAAGATTGAATCAATTTTTTTTAGCTCGAGAGACAAAATTTAATAAAGCAATACCATTTCGGTTAATTGGTTATTTAGCCTTTAAGCAAAATAACTTCATTTTTTTCCTAAGCGACTTGAATCATAAGAACTTGTCTCATTGGCTTTAGTCTTAGCCGGATTAAAATTGTCATCCCTAAAAGAATGCTAAGAGTGCTTAAGAGTTAAGACTCACTGTCAGCAATTAAATGTCCTTTCCAACAATAATTCAATTGAGTCTGTCGTTTACCTTATCTAAAGCACATCGATTTATATTTTAATACGCATGAAGTTCCCTAAGCTAGCTCTATTTGGCCACAAGATTAATTGTAGAAATTTTGATATCCAAGTCAATTACAGAAGATTGATACACATCCTAACCTTTTATTAGTTCAATCACAAGGAAAGCACTCATTTTAATATACAAGAGATACTGCATTACTCATATGGAGTCAGAAATTTAAGATAGAGGCTCAAATATTTAATTTTTAAAATTTTGAGAAGCCAGTGCACCACTAACCTCTAAATAACCCTATCCTAATATATATATATATATATATATAATTATTTAATAATCTTGGGAGTGGGAGGCAGTGCACCACTGGCCCCCACCTACCTCCGTCCCTGCTCACATAGATGTATAGCTACGGTCATCTTTCACCTGAGGCTGACCTAGAACAGAAAGTATAACAAAAGTACCATAGAGAATGGTAACTAGAGCTGTGAAATTAACAAGCAGAGCCTCAGGGCCATGCTTGGAGAGTCCTGAGTTCTCCAGGAATGTCAGCTTCTCCGAGAACCCTATAGCTGCATTACCAACGGCCAGAATGTAGACAAATAACCCAAATAGCACATGCCAAGGATGTGATGCTCTCTTGAATCCTGATGACCCTCCAGGGTAAAAGAATGCTATGAACCCAAATATCCACTGCAGATTAACAAGTTATATCAGTTCTTGGGGTGGTAAGTTAGTTAATGTCAGGGGAAGTTATAATGTTTTACAGTACCTGAACACTATAAAGAGAAATAATTCCAATTCCAAGCCAGGAGTGTAAGCTGTAGAGATTGGCAATGGAGCTCTCGTTATGGAATTTGAATGCAGTGTATATGCCAATAATACCGAGAATCAGTGCAATAGCGTGGAGGACCAGATGTATTACTTTCTTTTCTTCTCTCTTCAAAGGGAGTGACTTGTAACTTATAATGGCTGCATTTTTTTTTTGGGTGTGTTAATGAAGCGAACTATTACAAGTTTGACAGGATTTATCAGAAAACATAATAAAGTTTGGTTGATTACCTTCACCGCCTATGATTACCAACCCAATTAACATCAGCACAGGATGAATCTGAGATCAAAAGGACAGAATGAGATTCTACTCTTGGCAATGGCTAGAAACAAGTTCAGTGAAAAAGGATATTCACATGAAAAATGAGGAACATTGGAATGAACAAAGGAGCTTGCTAAGGGTAAGTATAAGCTCAATCATCCGACGAACACAAGTCTTGACCATTCACTGGAAAGTGACTAAGGTGGTTGCATTCTTCGATAGTTTGGTCTGGCCTACCTATTGATGAATAGATTGGCCACCAACTCTTTAGTAAAAGAGAAACGAGTGGGGCATGATCATGATGAGGCATTGCCAGTCATATTAAAGTAGCGAGTTGGTACACAAATTAGCAAAGCTATTGACAGAAATTGTGAAGGACTTTGGTGTCTAAAAAGGTGAAAGGAACCCCAGGCAATTTGGTATTGTCAAATCCTTTTATAAGGTGCTATTAACTAATATTTTAGAGTTATTGTTGGACCAATTTGAACTTGGGACATTAAAACAATGTTGATCCTAGATGATAAGGATAAGAAATAGACAATGACAGAATCATGAGTAATGGACGACTCCTGATAAATTTCTAGTCCGATTTCACATTGTAACAAGGGGAGATTCTAAATTGTGGGTTCATCTTGATGTCCACCGTGGGCAATGAACAACTCCAGCCAAACTTCTACCTCAGTTCCATACCAAAAGGAAGAAGGAAATCTTATAGGTCTTGATGAGGACATCAGGAGGTAGGTATCAGTGTCTCATATCAAAAAGAATAAAAGAGACAAAAGCATTTTATAAGCCAATAAAAAAGACTATTAATCAATTTTCTAACTAGATACTCAGAGCATGTAATTCTCTGAAGTACGAATTAGAGTTTTTGTATAAACAACCTGAAGTTAATAGGTTTCAAGTATCTTAAAAGAACTAGGTACACGATGTTAAAATCAACATTTCCCATAAATATGAACTTGAAACCTATGTCAGTTGATGCCATTATCATCCATCTAAGTTTTCCTCGAGCTTTTCTATCAACCGTCTGCATTCCTAACAAGTGAAAATGTCCACAAACAAGTTACTTCCATTTCCCAGTCAACTGATAATTCCCTCTGTATGGATAGCTCTCAAAGTAAATTACTCAAACAACTTAACAACACTTTACTAAACCCTATCACTGGTTCTAACGCAGAGTCAAACAAGCATCCAAATCAACAGGGAAGCCAAAACACAATATTAGGATACCAACCAAGGGATTTAAAGAGATAGAGATACTTACATTGAAGACGAGAGCTTTGTTCTTAGCTTCCCAAGCCAAACCACCTCTGTAGTGTATGCACCAAACTAAAACCATAACCGCACCACCCACACCAAGAACATGAATCACGAACGTGAAGGGAAGCGCTTTAGCTCCTTTGCCCATCTTCACTTTCTCCTTCTCTTGTGCTCTCGCTTTAGTTTAATTAAGCTCATCCTCAAAATCACCTACAGCCTCGAGCAGGCAAACAAACGAAACTCCAGACTGATTGGGTTGCTGACGCGTGTTTTGTTTTGGTTCTCTAACAATCACATTGTTCGTGTCTCCTTTGGATCCGCAAACAAGAAGTGAAAGTTACTTGACGACTAATTTTTTATTTTAAAAAATATATAAATAACATTGTTAAGTGAATACAACAATTTAAAAATCAAAGTTAAGTAATTAATTTAATTTAATTATTATTTACATATCTATTATATTTTGATTAAAAAATTCAATCAATTAGGTCAGTTCAATAATAAAAACTTTGAATCTTTCAACTTTTCGATTCAGTTTTTAACTTTCTGATTCAATTTATTTTAATAACGGTTCTTGTCGTTGAAAATTATTTTTATTTAATAATTTTAATTAAATTTTTAATTTTTCAATAGATAAAAATAATATCTTTTAATCATATTTTAAATTCTTTAAATTTATTCAATATTTAACAATTTTATGACAATTTAATACTGATTGAACCATTTAAACCTTAAACTTCTTATCTTATTGGTTTAACTTTTGATATGATTTTTAAAATTTACTCACCATCTTATAAATTTAAAATGTAATTAAAAATATATATAAATAATCAATATGAGAAATAACCTTTAAGTGTAATTTGAATATAAGAATAAGTAATTTAAATTAATTGAAATTTATAATGGAATTAGTAAAATAAAATTACTTTTTATTATCTGATTAATTTTCAAATTTAATTATATCAAATTTTGAACTAAATTTATTTATAATCTAATTAAAAAACTTTTGCAAATTGGACTAAACTACACTTTTTGATTTAATTTAAAAGATTAATGTTACAACTAGGGTGTACCTACCCAATCTTATTGACCATATACTTCTTAATTTATGAAAATTGACTAATTAGTTAACATATTAATCGATTTTTAACACAAGAGTTATTAAAGTAAATCGAACTGAAAAGTTAAAAATTGAACCGAAAAATTGGACGTTTTAAGATTTTTATAGCTAAATCGGTCGAATTGGTTGAGTTTTTTAACCATTGGTTCTAACATTTATTTTTTTAATTCTAAACTTTTATATGAGTTTTTGTTTGGATTTTTTAGTCTAAAATTAGATAATTTTTTTAAAATATTTACTATTTATAATATTTATGTATAACCAAAAAAAAGGTTATATATAAATATTTATATATCTTAAATTAATTAGATTTATAGTTGGTAAAATTGCATATTTATTTTGTAAGTTAATAATTTAAAATTAAATAAATAATTCGCAGCTCAAATAAAAATATTTCATCATATTTTTAGAATTGGGTCTTGTTGGGTAGGACCAAGAAGCATACTGGACCGAACATGGCCTCAGTTTTGGAAAGATAAACGATGTTTCCAACTCTTGATTCAATTTACTTTCTTCTTGTATCGTGGTCCAATTTCTTTTCTTATTATTATTATTTACTCGGATTCGGACTCGGGCCTTGTTGTCTCAAGCCCAATTACACCTTAAGCGAGTCCGACTTAATTTGACCCATTGTCATTTAGATATATTTATCATTTATATAAAATACTTAATTTTAGCTTTAATTGATAAAGTTATTACGTAAATATGTCGGAAACAATATCTTTACCGGTTAAGGCTAAAATTACGTATTTTTAAATCTTCTTAAACTTTAAGATCAGCAGGACATTCGTTAATTTATTGCCGTTGTTATGTTTTTCGTTTAGACTTAAGTCGGATTAGGTTTAAATTTATGAAAACTTAACAATTCTACCTATTATCTTTCTTAATTTAAGTATTTTTAAAGATTCCGTAAGTGCCCTTAAAAAATTATTATGTACTTCCTGACATTTTTGCAATTTTTAAAACACCAGTCAATCTATTTTAGGACCAATCTCTCAACCACTGCTTCTAAGAGTCTACGAAAGGCAAAATTGTCAAAACCTACCCATTGACCTCAAAACTCCGAAGATTACTTTAGGGCATTAATATAATGTCATTTTAAGAAATCACTAAAACAAGTTTTCGTATAAAAATATATACAACATATTGTCAAATTATCTTATTTTCCCTATGAAAGAAAAAGAAAATTAAAGAACGATATCAAAACGACATCGTTATGGGACCGGGCTTTGGTTTGATGTTAGATCCGCTTCAAACTCAAATACTATCCGGTATTCAACTAATTCGGTTGACTTATAATATGAATCTCTTAATTAAAACAATTAGAAAATGGTCATTGGGGTATCGTCATTTGGCGTTAGAGGTGGATTCGCGTGCAGTGACCGACATGCTTTTTTCGCCAGCTCAAGCTACATCCTCAAATCCGTTAGTACTGGGTATTCATAAAGAGCTGTCTCACAACTAGGTAGTGGACATTCGGCATATTTACTGAGGAAGTAACCAGAGTGCGGACTGGCTTGCACATTATGCCGAACAGTTCTTGCTAGGACTTACTATCTTAAAATACCCACTTAAGAGATACTTATTTTTCTTTTTAGAGGATGAATCGGGAGTCTATCACCTGATAACTATCGTGTAATTTGTAGCGTTTTGCTTCCTTAGAAAAAAATCAGAAGATGAAATCCGAATTATTCAAATTCGGTCAATTCTAATTTAACACGTTAATTTCGAATTAAGTCCGATTAAGAATGCCAAATTTGGAAGTGACAAAATCTAGGTAGAACTCCAAATCCTTGAACCAAAACATGGAATACACGGACGTTTTAGACAATCCAATCAACACAAACATATAAGTCACTCTCCAGATTCTACTCGTTAGGTATTCCACCTTCTTCCTTTCTCCCCAATGAATGTCCCATTGGCTTCTTAGAGCATTATGGATTGGAACTTAAGTGAATGCTGATTCAGACATCAAACCAAACACGAAACGAACTCTGAAACTACACGGCTGAAATGTTTTTATCAATCACTGCAAGTGGACAAAGTCGTCAAGAAGCTGCCACTTTGCATATTCTACACATTCCAGTGGTCCTTCATGTATATACATGCTATTAAGGACTTGGCCTCCTGGTAGGTTGGAATCTTGAAGCATTCATAGTGTGTTATGGTACTGAAGTACTGATGGTATAAGAACGACCTCAGAAGGGTGGACTCAACTTGGCCTTCAGTTTGTGGTATTGTAGTTCTCTATCTCAATTAAAGATTTTAAATTGAGATAATAAAATTAAAATTATATTTTTTAGTTTTTCAATAATAGATTTTAAAAGCATTTAATTTTTAATATTTTTTAATACGGATATAAATAGAAATAATATAATTATATATTTAATTATTTACAATTATGAATATTTTAATTTAAAATTTATGATTGATTTAAATAAAAAATATATTCAACATATATAAAATTGAAAATAAAATTTGATTTCATAATTAAAAATAAATATAAATTAATTGTTTGAATAAAATATTTAGGCCTCGTTTTTTAGACAACCAATCATCTATTTTTCAAACAGCTATTTTTTAGCTGATTGGTTGTCATCAACTGTTTGACTTTTCAAACAGCTATGAAAGTTGTTTGGTGAGTAGCTCTTCCAATAGCTGATTTAACATAAATACAGTGTTTTGAAACTCAGGCTAGTCATTGAATCGGAGGCCTTACTGATCACCGGTTTGATCGGTTCGATTGGTTCAACCACCGATCGAACCGGTGTGACGTCATAATTATGTAATAATTATATTTAATTATATATAATATTAAAAATATTAAAAAAATAAAAAATAAAAACAAATAAAAATAAAAAAAATTGATGGACCATTGGTCGAATCGGTCCGGTTTTGACTGGTCCGATCAATCAATTGACCGATTTTGATCGATTCAAACTAGTCCAATTAGAGTCTGATTTTATAACTTAAACCAGACCGATCAGTTGACTGATCATCGGTTGAACCGACAGATCCAGTCCAGGTTTGAAAACCCTGCCTGTCGATAATCAGATATAGCTAAGACCGGCCTGGAAGTCCCATTTAGTGCTTTTCTTTAAATATTTTCAGACGAAAAGATAAGAATGAGACGGTCTAGTCGACGTCAATCCCTGTCAGCTGAACCTGTTCTATTCTAGCCGCATCTCGACGAAATTACCTAATAAAAACATTACTGTAAACTGAAAAGTATAGCAAAAGATACATAACCTAAAGTGGCTAGCTGGTGAGTGTCCACATTGGTCAACTAAAAGTTCCAAGTAGTCACCAGCCTGTCTGATTGGATACTTTTGAGAGTGTTGCTTTATAAAAGAAGCATATTTAAGCAATCTGATAATAATAGAAATGCTCCACCTGCAAGAATTAATTAAAAAGGTCGAATGATGGAAATCATGTTGGACTTTAACAAGGTAAAATGTTTATTTCAGATTTTCAAGATATATCTCGGGATCCGAATTATAAGAAGATACTTTTAAATCATCCATATTTAAACTAATCTTCGTTTGAATTAGGTAAGCTCCTTATAAGAGGTAAAATTTTAACCTCAAATTTTAAACGGCTGTATATATAAGGACAATTCAAACTCGTAATCTCACTTAAGCTAAGAGAGTCTCCTACCAACTTATCTGTGTCTTGAGGTTAATTTGTGTCGCAGAAACATTCACCGTTTAAATGGTTAATATTTCCATATGGTACGATCCAATTCATGTATTAATCCTAAATCAGCTAACTAAAACGTAACTTTCAATGCATTCAAAGGCTCACAAACCTCACGGAATTTTGAATTACTGTGGGAAAAGATTTGTGGCACAATTTCGCCAAGTAAGGTATGAGTTAGAAAACATTAAAACATGAAAAGAAAATACATTTTAATTAATTAAGTTTTTTATAGTGTTTCAATTGTCATAAATTGTACAACAACAACATTTCAGTAAAGATTTTATTGAGATTCAGGATTTGAGGAGGTTCAATAGTACGTAATCTTATCTCTCTTTAATTTCAAGGTTTGAAAAGGTTCATTAGAATATAGTCTTACTTCTAATTATTAAAGAGACTATTTTTTAATCCACAAAAAAATAAAGGAAAATATTGAAAATGATTTAAAGAGAGAAAAATAATAACCAAAAATACATAAACAAATAATTGTATAAATAAATATAAATAAATACAAGTAAAAAATAAAGATTAAAAATAAAAATAAAAATAAAAAATTAAAGTAAATAAATAAATAGACAATAAAGAAAACAAAAAATAGATATAACCAATACGGAATTGAAAAAAAACTAAACTAAAAGGCAAATATTACTAACAAAGGTATCCAAGGTAATTACAGGACATAAAAAAGAAGATAAAGGAAAGCAAAAATTCAAAAGAACTATGAAAAGAAAATTACCTCTTTACATAAGATCCTCTCCCTATATCTTGTTTCGCTAAAGTTTTTTATTGAGGGTTAAGTCCTTGGTAAGATCTAGTAGAGTCATATTATACCTAATCACTTCCTCCCAATTTTTCTTAAATCTTCTTCTTCTTCTCTTACAGTCCCTAAGTATAATTTTCTCGCATTTTCTCATTATAGTCTCAATATTTCTTCTTTTAATATATCTCAACCATATAAGCCTTGTTTTTCTTAACTTACCACCAATGTTAACAACTCCCAACTTGTCACTTACTAATACACCATTAACCTTATCTCTTTTTGTAAAGTTACATATTAAATGGAGCATCCTTATCTCCGCCATCATTAACTTATGAATATGTACCTATTTAATGGGCTAACATTTTGTTCCATAGAGCAAGTTGACTTAATTTGTTTAAAGTAAACATTTTGTTTCATATCCTTATAATTTGTTTAAAGTCGTACCGTTATAAGTTATTTTACATATAAACAGTTAATATTATTAAACATTTTGTAATAAACATTTGATATTATCTCCGAATAAAATCATCTATATTAATCTACTAATTATAAAATCGGGCCTTTGTCTTCTTTTTACTTTGTCTCAAAATAAACTTATAAAAAGAAAGGATAGTTGATTTTAGTCTTCTTTTAATTAATTAAGAAATAAATCATATCAGTGATGAGATTCACGAAAACCATAAAAGAAGACATCGGTTATCAATAAATCGTATCATTTTTTTTACCAATCATTTTGTACTATTAAAGGTTGACTTGTATTAAAGGAACAAATAGGATACTTCTTTGTAATATTGTGTATGTATTTTTCTTATTTCATTATATCATGTGCATCTTATTAATGTACGAACCTGCGGAAAAGAGACATTATAAAAACATAAAATCCAAAAAATTTCAAGGTTGATGTGGAAAATAGGCCAAATCTATACGTACTTTAATTTTTGTCTGAAGTGATACGGTGAAGGACCACTTATCCATGGCAGTGAGTGTGACGTATGAACTCACGGGCGGAGCTACACTTGCCCCCGCTGCTTCTAAACATTTTTAATTTAAAACTATTATTTTAAATTTTAATTTCATAAAAATTTAAAATTTTGCCACAATTAAATTAATGATGACAAAAAATTAATGATAATAATTATAGTTATATTAAGATATTAAATAAAAAACAAAATTTAAGTCCATCTATTTTTATTAAGATTATTATTAGTTGAGCCAATAATTTTTTTAAATAAAAGCCTATAAATAAGGAGATAAAAATTGCATGTTTAACTGAATTTTTTATTCAATTTTTTCTACCATTTTGACTTCTTCATCATACTACTTTTTTATTTTTTTTGGCTTTTCTTCCCCTAATTCCACAAGAACTACCACACCCAAAGCGGAAAAAATTTATATTGAACGCAATTGTGAAAATGATTCTTTCATAAGCCTCACCCCATTTTAGTGCTGATAGGTAAATTCTTACTTCTTTTCTTTGGAAGAATGTGTAGTACGTATAATTTAGAGATGTGTTCTTGCAAGTTATAATAGAGTTCGTAAAGTTTTAATCTTTACATTCTTTTAGGATTTTAGTAAAGACACAAGATAAGATTTCTCATTGTAGACGAAAAATCGTAACATATAAAGTTGTAAAAATGAACAAAAACAGTACAAATCATCTAACACTAGTGATAATAGGGATAAAAGAAGTACTATAGATGCCCTTATGAATAAAAATAGACGGGTTTGAATTTTATTTTTTATTTGATATGTTAATATATCTATAATTTTTATATTATTTTTTGTCACCAATTAAATTAATGGGTGCAAAATTTTAATTTTTTAATGGAATTAAAATTTTTTAATAATATAATAGTACTTTAAATATTTTGCCCCTACTTAAAATAATTTCTGGATCTGTTCCTATATGAACTCCATAACTCTAATATGGGCAATGTTACCTAGCATATATACATACGATGTATCCTTTACGGTTCATGTGATGATTGCATCACAAGTAAAGATATGTCATTGTGTGGCGTTGGTGTTGGGTTCTTTTTGTGAAAAGATCACCAATGGGTTTCGGCTCTCGCTAATCATTTTGTATTAGAAAGGGGGGAAGCTATGTATTTTAAAAGAACAATAAGCGAAAAAGAGAAGCTGAAAAGGAGAGGCAGAGAGGTTAGAACCCTGGATTAAAAGAAGTTTTTTTTTTTTCTAACGAGAATCTGTTACAAGGTTTGGAGGATCTTAGCTAATGTATATTCTACTTTCAAATTGGAAATATATTTATTTGTTAATTTAAAATTTATATGAATGAGTATTTTTTTGATGGTTAAAAAACCTAGTTAATTCGACGTGTTCAATTTTACAAATTTTGAATTGTTTATTTTTTTTATTTAATTTATTTTGGTCGGGTCGGCTGTGCAAGGCCCAGACCCATCTTCACTTATCCATCTCGGCCCGTCTGGCCCATCAGGAGGTA
>JANVCL010000006.1:33449027-33459972 GCA_026546855.1 Erythroxylum incrassatum
ATATTTATATGCATAAATAATTTTTATTACAAAATAAAATATAGTTAAAATTAAAAGTATTTTTTATTTTTATATTATCAAATAGTCTGCTGTATGAAGCTCTTTCAAAAATTTTTTTAAATGTCAGCTAAGTAGTGAACTGATTTTTTAGAAAAGTTAGTAAAGTTTTTCTAAAAAAGATTTATAGAATATTGTTAGGATAAAATACTAAAAAAGTTTTGTAATTTCAATTTAAAGTCTGATTACTTTTGAGCTGTCATTTATTTCTGTAGATTGCCCAGAAGGTCAAACCCATAACAAGACAATTAGATTGGAGTAACTAGAAGAGTCTTGCACTCTTGCTAAAAGTGAATTAAAAAAAAGAAAATAGAAAATTTATCTGTTTGGTTTTGACCAAAATAGACCATAAACACTTATTCCTGATATTTTCATAAAAAAATAAACGATTTTTTAACATTTTAAAATTAATAAATTAACAAAATAAACTTTAAAATATATAAATGATAACAACTTAGAAATATGTATCAAAATATTTTATTTATAATTATCATAATTTCAAAATTATCTTTAACTTTCTATTATACCATTTAATTATTATATGACTTTTAGTATATTTTATTTTTATTAAATTGATATAATATTAGCACTAATTCATTTTTAAATTATGAATAAATAAAAAATGACAAGATAAAAAATTGTGAAATAATTTTAAAAAATTTAAAATAAAATAAAAGACTTTTGATAAATTTGATTTAACTATGAATTGATCCAAATTAAACGGATCAAGTTTGAATTAATTGAATTTCAAACGAGTCTCGAATTTAAGAAGTTGGTTCGAACTTTTGTTCAAAAAATTTTAATTAAATAACCATTTTTTATATTCTTAACAATTCAGCTCAAAATGAAAATTTTATTAATATTTTACTAGTTTAACTAATGAATTTTTTAATCCATAATATATAACCGTCATGTAAAAAATTAATTATTATTTAATTCTTTACGTTAAAAAATTGAAAATTTACATTAATTTGTAAGGTTATAAAAAAATAATTGAAAATATCAAAATTTAAATTACTAAATTGAAAATAATCTAAAAGTTAGGGCATATATGTAATTCAACCCTCCGCACCTCGTGCCTTACTGCATTAAAAAGAAAAGCTTTAATGAGGACAGCTGTTTTGATTCTAAAGAAGAAGAAAAGAAGAAATACCATTATTATGCTTTACAAGCTTAGTACCAGACTAGACTACAGAGCTGAGCTGCTCCTCCTAGTCAAAGTATCTTTCACTGATGGAACGTATGCCTCTTCCTTTTGGATCCAAGACATCCTAAGTTCTATTGTCCGAGGTCCGAACTCTCTGCTTTTGTCTTGGTTTGTCCGTGGTTGTGGGAACTTGTGATGTACATCTTAGGTACATCGTTTTGTCTGAAACTTAGAAAGCACAATTTGTCGGCTTTTCTATGAAGATTCCGTGAGAATCCAGTGGCGAAAGTCTAAAACAATGTTCAAGTCATGGAGAAGCGAGAAGAAAAAGATCAAAATGGTTTTCAAATTGCAGTTTCAGGCAACTCAGGTAGGTTCTTGTCACTAAATCTCATCTGGGTTTTGCTTGCTTCGTCAAGATTCTTAGTTGCATTGCTAGTAAGAGGGCTGGATAATTTTGATTTGTGCTTCTCATAATAACTGATATGAAGCTCAAGCGTGAAGCTCTTAGCTTTTGCTTTGGATCTTCCTTGTTCTTCAGGTGCCACGGTTGAAGAAGCCTGCGTTGTTTGTGTCTCTGATGCCAGAGGATGCTGGGAAGCCAACATTCAAGTTAGAGAAAACCGCAGTTCAGGAGGGAACTTGTACATGGGAAAAGCCTGTTTATGTAACTGTGAAACTTGTGAAAGAGATGAAGACTGGGAAGCTTCATGAGAAAATCTATCATTTCATTGTTTCAAGTGTATGTATTCAATCACACTCCAGAGATTTTGCCCTTTTAGGTTTAAATGTGTTAATCCTTCTGATTTAATGTAATTTTTTGCAGGGGTCTTCAAAATCTGGCTATCTAGGTGAAGCTTCAATTGATTTTGCAGATTTTGCAGAGGAAGCTGAGCCAATGACTGTATCTCTTCCTCTTAAGTTTGCAAACTCTGGAGCAGTACTAAATGTTAGCTCTAACTCTCATTAACTCTCCATTTTCCACCTAGCGAAACAAAAGGATTTGAACTGATTGATTGACTTTCTTGTTTGAGCATAGTCTTTGAAGTTCAGAATCTTATTCAGTTGTGTCATTTAAATCTTCCAACCTGATTCATACTTCAAAACATTGGGACAGGTGACAATTCAAAAGATGCAGGGAGGAATTGATCAAAGGTAAACATTGAATACTAATTGCTCACTTGGATTTACTGTTCCCTCCTCGTTTTGTTGTTCCAATTAGTGAGTAAGAGTATATAATCTCAGACACATTGAGGAAAATGGAGAATCAGAAGTTTCAAATGATGTAAGCATAAAGAAGCAAATGCAGAATGAGGATGCAGACAGAAATGGCGAAAGTTTTGCTGAAGTAAGGTCTAATATCATCTATTACTGCTTTCTATTTTAGCACATAGAAAGAACTTACAGCTCGTTTTAGATTGGAACTTAAAGCTTGACTATTGTTCTAGATTATAACTCATCTGTTTACTCATGTCACAGGACAGGAGTTTGGAAAATGAAGAGGAGGGCAGTTTCAAATCAAATGTGGGATCTAATGCCATCACACCGAAGAATCGTCTGCATCGAAGATCTAGCACAGAATGGTCACTTGGTTCAGCTTCAGATGGAAGTTTATTTGAATCTATAAATAGCCTCGAAGACAACCTTCCGAGAGAATCACAAGATGCACCGAGTGATACTGTTGAAAAACTTAAAACTGAAGTATCCAACCTGATGAGGCAGGCAGATTTATCAGAACTGGAAATGCAGTCTTTGAGGAAGCAAATCATGAAAGAAAATAGAAGGGCACAGGATTTATCAACAGAGATGGCAGACCTTAAAGTCGAGAAAGATGCGCTCAAGGTGGAATGTGAAAAGCTCAAATCCTTGCAGAAATCTGCTGGTGGAGAAGAACTTCTGAAACAATTGCTAGCTGAGAACAAGGATTTACGGGTTAAAGTAGAAGAAATCAGGCGAGAACTTGGTCATGAAAAGGATGTGAAGACCAATCTTCAATTGCAACTCCAGAAAACTCAAGATTCTAATGCTGAGCTTATTCATACTGTCCAAGACCTTGATGAATTGTTGGGACAAAAAGATGCGGAAGTATCTCGTCTTTCCAGTAAGCTTGAGCTAAGAGATGATGGTCAAGAGTTGGAGAAACGATGCAAATGCAATGCAAAAGAGAATGAAGAACAACTACCAATATCTGAACTGGAGAAAGTGGATGGAGAGGAAAATGATAGGAGTGAATTACATCAACTGGAGCAAAAGATAACAGACCTTTGTGATGAAATTGAGATGTACAGGGAAGATAGGGAAAAACTGGAGAATTATGTTGAACGACTCACCCAAGACTACGAGGAGTTAAAACAGGAAAACCATGTTATCTCTTCCAAGTTCGAGCAGAACCAGGTAGAAGAACTGAGGAGACAAAATGAATGCTCTGAATCTGCAGCCACAATCACAGAACTAGAGTCACACTTGCAATGGTTGGAAGGGAAGTTCAAGAAACAGACACAAGAGTTATCAGAATCTGTCATTTCCATCAATGAACTTGACAGCCAGGTTAAAGGATTGGAGAAAGAGCTAGAGAAGCAGGCACAAGTGTTTGAAAATGAACTGGAAGCCATGACAAAAGCCAAGATTGAGCAAGAACAGAGAGCCATCCGCGCAGAAGAGGCTTTGAGGAAGACAAGGTGGAAGTATGCTAGTACAGCAGAGCGGCTACAGGAGGAATTTAAAAGACTTTCTGTGGAAATGGCTGGTAAGTTTGAAGAGAATGAGAAGCTGACAGCGAAAGCAGTGGCAGAAGCTGAGGAGCTGCGTTTGCGGAACAAAATTCTGGAAGACAAGCTTCAGGAAGCTGCTGAAGAGCTTGTACTAATTAAGGATCAAAACAAAATAAAGGTGGAAGAAGTATCAACTCATTTAGATTTTAAAACAAAACATGTGGAGCAGATGTCACTGGAATTAGAAGCTGTGTCAAACCAATTAAGAGATGTCAAGAAGCATGAAGAAGAAAAACAAGAGGCCTTTTCATTGGAAATTCAAATGCTGAAAGCCAAGATAGAAAAGCTGAATGGGGAGAGCAACGTGGTCCGTGAACTTTCGAAGCAGGATGGTGAGTTAAGAGATCAATTGGAGCGAATGAGGATATCACTTGCAGAAACAAGTAATCTGTTGGAAAGTTCAAAGAGGGAAAGAGATGAACTGCAAAGAAACTTTGAATTGGCAAAGAAGGAAACCGGGAAAACACAACAAGAACTATGCACGTTGAGGTCATCAAAAGAGGAAAAGGAGAACACAATCAAGGAACTCTTATCAGAAATGGAAATGCTTAGGACTCAGCATGAGGAATTAAGGCATTGCTTGTCGAAAGAAGAACTGCAGAAAGAAACTCTGCAGAAGCAAATCCTCCAACTGAAGGATGACCTGCATAAGGTACAAGATGTCAGGAAGCTTGAAGAAAGAAACATTATACAAGATTTGCCACATTCAAAGAGGAGCACTACAAAGAACAAGCTGGCGAGGAAAGAAGATAATGCCGCGATACTTGAAAGGTATGATTGAGATATTTCCTTTCAGTTCGCACTATTAACATCCTGGAGATCTTTGGAGTAATTCACCAGAATTCTTCATCAGCATCCTTTGTTCTGATAAGTAAATGGATTTTTACAAATTCTATTAAAGCCTTTCAGCTTTTCTTTATCACTTACTGGTTACACTGAAACTTTAGCACTTTCCATTCCAGGAATGAATCTGACCTTGCTGAATTATTGAAAGAAATGGCTCTGCTAAAGGAAAGGAACAAATCCATGGAGAGTGAGTTAAAAGAAATGGAAGAGAGATATTCAGAAATAAGTCTCAAATTTGCTACGGTAGAAGGTGAAAGGCAAGAGCTTGTAATGACCATACGCAACCTCAGGAATGGTAAGAAGAACTAGCACCTCTTGAGTCTCTGTGACAGAATTGGAAGCAGCAGATAAAAGATGACACCCTCTGCCGCAACTCTTCTTACTCATCCATGAACATGTAATTGCAGCTAAAAACTTGGCAGGCCTTGTCAATTTGAAATCAGACAATAACATTCTGTTCTATATCTTTCAGAAACCTGCAAATTCCTTGTGTTCAAATGCCCACGTTGTTTTATACAATGAAAAAGAGCTATAAATCTTCACATTCTAATTTAGTACATGATAACGGCATATAAATTAGCAATGGATGTTATAATTGTTACTGTATAATGGACGAAAAATATAAAAAATTGGAGACACGAGGTCAAAAGGTCTTGTATTCGAATTTTCCAATTTACGCTTTCTCGATTGAGCTTATTATATAGGGTTTGTTTATTGCGGAGTATTCAGTTGGCATGATTCACAGGCTATTGTGTCAATCTGGAGATTTACCCAGTGCACGATCAAAGGATAGCAGTTGCGATTTTTCCGTTTAAAAAAAAAAGTGTTAACATAATAATTCTTATGAACAAATTTTATTAATACTTTAATAATTAAAATTTCATATAAATAAAGATCATTTTGTAAATAAATGTTAATATTAAGAACTAGTAAATTATGAAAACTAAGTGTTTAATTAAATTTTAAAAAAATTAAGGCGAAATTACATGCTCTTTTCTTAATAGAAGAATTAAAAAACTTACATCTAATTTTGAACATTATACTTAAAACTGGTAAAATTAGCAACAAAGTCGTTGTAGTATAGTGGTGAGTATTTCCGCCTGTCACGCGGACGACCCGGGTTCGATCCCCGGCAACGGCGTCGTCTGTCCTTTTGCTCCTCCGTGGACCACCACATGAAGACGATTACGAAATGAACCTGTCGGCAGACTCAAAACTATTAACTATCAAGCTTTATCCAATATTCCATTTCAGAATCAAAATTTCAAGTTGAGCCACTGCGGCCGCGTGTACCATACGGCACGTGTCACTGCCTCAAACCCCTGTCGGTTGTTCTACGTGTGTCAACTTACTATAGATCCACCACTTATGCAAAGGTGGCAGGATATGGCAGGTCAGGATCGTCCTTGGTTCTATAAACATTCTAGTACTCCACCAGTTTTCTTCATTCCAGCCAAGATAGTAAAATTGTTTGTTTAGCTATGGAGGAGACGCCCCATGATGTTGGACTGCATGCTGGTGAGAAGAAAGACTAGCAATTCTGTGTTTTTTTTCTTCTTGTTTTTGTGATTTTGTTAGTGAGAGGCTTGGTGTTTTTTAATGGCAGAAGATGAGAAGAGGTCTGTGTTGAAGAAAGTGAAGGACAAGGCCAAAAAGTTAAAGGACACACTCAAGTTACATGGACATGGTCAAAACCATCACGAAGAAGGTCATGTTCCTGATGATCATGACTTGGATGAGGAAAAAGATGATGAGGATGAAGAAATGGCTGATGACCCAGAAATCCATGGAGCTTATGGTGCTACGAAAAGTTCTGAACTTGGTCATGAGAAGAGATCACCTGCAATGGAAGGAACTGATCCTATGAACCCACAACTTAAGGTTGCTGTTGAAAGAACGAGTGGTATTAAGGAAGTACCTCGTGCACCGACTAATACTCCTGCCTCCATAACTCCTGGAATTGTTCAGGCGCAAGAGGTTAGTGCAAAAAAACCTGAACTTAACCTGGAAGGATTAACCAGCTTGGAGGAGGATCCTCATGCTCCAAAGGATCGACCTGGAGATTACATTCCTTCAAATTATCAGTCAAAAGTTTCAGATCCAACTGGTGCTGGTAAAAATTGAATTGAGATTTCAGTTTAGTCGGATTAAGTTCTTAGTATGATTGATCTTGATCTGTTACACGCTATTCCAGGTGGTGAAGCAGCATGTATTTCTCAAGTTCTTCGTTCCCTTGACAAAGTGAGTGTCTCCGGTGATGGAGAGCAAGGTTCAAAACAAATCCTTTCCACAGGAAGCCATGACCAAATATCTCCTGCACCGATAAAGCAAGACAACACTCAGGAACCTGGAACACGGACAGGACAAGAAACTTCCAGGACAGCTACGTTGCCTGTAGACTATGGAAAAAGGGTTGCTACTGCTATGACTGCGAAACTTGGTCCAGTTTACGAGAAGGTTGCAGAAGCAGGGCACAGGGTGACAGAGAAACTTTCTCCAGTGTATCAGAAGGTCTCCGAAGCAGGAAGCACTGTATTGTCAAAAGTGCACGGTAATGAAGAAGCTAAAAGAGGTATCGAAGGCCAAGACAAAGGGGTCTCTGTGAAGGATTATATAGCAGAAAAGTTCAGGCCAAGAGAAGAAGACAAGGCATTGTCTGAAGTGATATCAGATGCTTTGCACAAGAGAAGACAGAGAACCGATGAGACAGAGAAACAAATAGGGAAAGTGACGGAGTCAGAGGAGGTTAGGAGGCAATTGGGTAGTCACTCTGTTGCGAGTTATGAGGAAGGAAAAGTTCCAAGCTCTGCGTTCATCCCTCGGAAGGGAGTGGTGGGTAAGGTTAAAGGAGCTGTCGGGTCGTGGTTTGGCAAAGGAGAAGAAGAGTCTCGTCCTTCTCAGCAATCTCTCGGTTCCTCTACTGGTAAGAGCATGTCTTTACATAAACTTGAAGGAATTATCAATGGAGGTTTGTGAATCCATTCTGATAAGAGAACCATTGTTTTGTTTAGCAGGTCCTGAAGGGTTCTCAACTTCTGCTGCTGCAGAAATAGGGGAGAGGAGACTCCAGGAGGCGGGAAACTAAGAAAAACGAACGAATGAGCAAAGTATACAACTTCTTCTTTCAGTTTTGGTATATCTGTAATTGAATGAAGAACAGCAACAAGAAAGAGATGTGATGGTTTGGGGTTGAATTTTGTGTTGGCAGTCGATTCAGTTCTTTCTTGATGTAAAGAAATTCTAAAATTAAGCTATATATATCGTTAAAAGCAGTTCAATTTCATTCACCAATAATCTGAATAGGTGCCAATTTTGTGATTAGGATTGAATTTGTCAGAGATGACTAGAGTTGCGTCATGTGTGAGCCAGCAAAGCATTGGTTGATTTGATGCTTTGAGGCCTAACAAAGACAAAGGATCCGTCACCTTTTCACTCTTCCGGCATTGGCTTGGCCTCAAGCGTCAAGTTTCCCTCTGGAATTTTTCGAGAAGAAAGAAATGAATTAGGAATACGACAGTGTTAAATAATCAGCATCAGAAGTTAATGCTTTAAAATATTAAATTTCCAACCTTATTCTCGAAGAGGAAGGGGTACACAGTAAACCATATTTATCAGTTTTTGGACCGAAAGATTACAACTTTTGTGCTTCGCGACGATTTCCAACAAGAAATCTTTGATAGATAATGATAATACTTATCAATGTTTGCACTCATAAAGATTACAACTTTTGTGCTTAGTAATGATTTCCAACAAGAAATCTTTGATGGGCATAGGTTTTTTTTCTGGAAATCAGAACTTATTACAAGATGAACTCTATAGTATAGTGTACAATGAAGAAGCTCTTCTTCTTCTTCTTTTTTTTTTTTTTACTTTTTATCCTCTTTCTTATCCTCTTTCTTCTCTTCTTTCTTCTCCTCCTTTTTCTCTTCTTTCTTCTCTTCCTTTGCAGGACCAACTGAGATTATGTCCACTTTCCCTACTTTCTTCAGCTTCTTCACAACTGCCACTGTATCCATCTGCCCTATAACTGTTAGCTTCTGATCTTTAAGATCAGAAGCAATTGAATCGACTCCTGTACAACCCACCAATCTTTAATCAGAACAAAGGAAGAAAGCAAAAATCTTTGTTTCGATTGTTCAAGTTCACAGCTTTACAGGTCTGTGATTTACCGTAGATATCAGCAGCAGCTTCGATGGCTCTCTGCTTTGTCTTCTCATCGGTCATGGTCAAGACCTTTAGTACCACTTTCTGCAGATAGAAAACTTCATCACACCCACCATACTTGATCTCACAAGCATGAATGATCAAAAGAAAAGGAGAAGAAGAACAACAGAAAAAGAATAAAACTGTTGAAGAAGACTGAAAAGGGTATGCACCTGAGCCATTAGAGGAGGAAGATGATCACTTTGAGATGAAAAACGAGAGCTTAATTTGCGGGAACTTTCTGGCTCTTTAGGGAAAGATGGAATGAGATGAAAGTTATGTTTATATTGATTCGTTGATTAGAGAACAGCTTCCGCCGACATGGCAAGTTTTGAGGGCATGTACAATTGACATAGCAACAACTTTGAGCCACTTGATTTTTGTTTCTATTCATCAACTTTTTCGATTTTTTTTAAATGTCCGTTATGTTCTATGTAATAATCTTCAAATTACGTGCTTAGATTAAATTACTTGATTTTTTTTGAAAATTCTGAGATTAAAAATTAATTAATTTATTAATTAACCAACCAATTTGAATAAATTATTCAATTTTTATAGACAAAATAAGCCAAAATATTTGTATTTAACAATTTTTTAATTAAAATTTTCAATTTTCAATAAACAAAGTTAATTTTTTAAGTTCTTCAATTTTATTTAATCTTAATAAAAATTTTATATTTTAAAAATTTAAACATAATTTGTCGTAATTAGGGACGACAAAATCCAACCAAACTACCTTATTTATTCGTATGAAACAACATTGTTTTAACAAATCTCTTTAAAATAATATCGTTTTAAGAAAAAATTTTAGAATGATAATGTTTTAAATGATGTAAGCATGATTGAAATTTGAACCGTATCCCAAAGAGATCGAACCAACATAAGTTAGCAATGAATCTGAATCGATCCAACTCATCCTTAATTATATTCACTCTTAAAGTTTAGCTGCTATTTTTAGGAATTATGATTAATTATGATAATTGAACATGACATAGTTTTCATGTTAGGAAAATTTTTACACAAAAATTAACGATTAGTTTATAAAAAAAATTCAATTACGGCATAATATATTCTTATAATAATGATTTTTTGATCTCTAGTCTATTGGAAACAATCTCTCTACAATATAAAAATAAGATTGTATATTATCAAGCTCTTCTATACTTTGCTTCACTGCAAAACTTCGAAGTATGACGATGATCCGAAGATTGAAAAGGGTTTTTAACAATTGTCATAGTAGAGATCGAGTTGGCACCAACCATCGAAGGTGGACATAGTTGAAAATGGGTATTTTCTGTCAATGCATGATGGCCCATTTGATAATCCAACTAAACTATTTTAAATGTGACAATAAGTTGAGTTACGTCTATTCTAATCTCGAATGAAGTTATTCGAACTTAGGGATAGACGGATAGTAACAAGCGGTTTATGAGTCTTAAATTCAAGTATTTTTAATGGGTCGATTTACGAGCTAGGCTAGCGTCTGATTATTTTAACCAAAATAATATCGTTTTGTTTAAAAAAGTTGAGTTTTAAATAAACTTGAGTTTAGGCAACTTAAACTCGAACCTAATTAAAAAAAGACATTTTAAATTTTTAATATTTTAAAAATTATTTTAAAAATATTGAGAAGACTAACTCACGGGTCAACCTATTGTCATCCCCATTCGAACTTTTGGATAGGATATTGAGCCTCTGTTTAGTTGAGATTATATTAATAGAGCTTTTGTTAGTAGAATTTTTTTTCTGATAAGAACTTCTATAAAAAATCAATTGATTGTTTGACTATTGTTCGAAAAGATTTTTTTTGAAAGAGCTTTATATAATAGACTGTTTGACAATGTAAAATAAAAAATACTTTTAATTTTAACTATATTTTATTTTGTAATAAAAATTATTTATGCATATAAATATTATTTAA
>JANVCL010000006.1:33460072-33470641 GCA_026546855.1 Erythroxylum incrassatum
AATTAGGGTATCTTGAATGAGAATAAAAAACACAGGGGTTAAGGTGAACGAATTAAAAATACAGGGGCTAAGATGAATAATCAAGTATATCACAGGAGCTGTTTTATGTGATTTACCATAAAATTTTGAAGCTATTTTATAATTTTTTAATTCAAAACTTAAAGTATCAAGCATATAAATATATAGATATGATTTAATAGAATATGGTTAAAACGGAGTAACCGAAACAGAGGATTTGAAGTGTGGTATAACAACAAAATTTTGAAGCTATCTTATAATTTTTTAAATCGACACTTAAAGTGTCAAGGCCAAAACTACATATCTTTAAATATTTATACGGTTGATAATAAATCAGATCAAGCTCATATCGTCCGAACTTAAAACTTAAAAATAATTTGATAAATTCAAACTTAGTTTAACTTTTATATAAAATTTGTTGAACTCAATTTTAAACAATTTAATGTTAGACTTCTTAGTGATTTTCTAACTTTGGCAAGTATTAATCACTTAGTTTTATAAAATTACCGTTAAGAAAATCAAATTTGATTTAGATTAAAGATAACAGAGAAACTTAATAAAGAATCTGATTAAAAACGCTAAAATTTAGTGAAAAAAATAGACCTTAATTTGAGATGATTATTTATTGGATTTGTGATGAGAAGTTCTAATAAGATTACTAAAAATAACTACTAAGGTCTCTTACTGTCTACTTAAGTAAGTTTATAGACGTCCAGTTTCTTTAACCTGTTAAGAGAATCACACATTAAGAAAGACTTAATTACATAAAAATATACAATTTTCATACATGTTAATCAAAAATTTCAGGAGCTTGATCAAATAATTTAGTAGCTTGTTGATCATATAATAGATGGTAAAATAGGTGTTTTTTTTTACATTTTTCTTCATTAATACAAGCTTATGGTTGATCCTTGGTACATAATTAAAGTTTGTGTTATGACTAACAAATAGTATTAAAACGGTTATATGATTGTATGAATTTGATCGAAGAGTTTTGAATTTCTTCGTAAGAAAAGCAGGGAAATTAATATATTTTTACTTATATTCGTTACATAGGTTGTTTGAATTGATTAAAAACAAGTGTTGCCTAGAAAAAATGGATCAAAGGGGACTTCAGCCCTTAATTAATGATCTTGTTAAGACTAACAAGACTTAAACCCTTAATTAATGCAAAACAGATATCGAAGCAAAAGAAAGCTGAGGGTTTTTTAGGTTTTAACTCTTTAAAAGTCAAATTTAGAATGTGAAAGCATTATCACAACTCACAAGATTCAAGGATTCAACTTCTCGAAACTTTCTTCCCTTTTGGATCTTCCTCGTTCTTATATAGTTATCTTCATCGTCAAACCTAAGCAACACCTCTCTTTCCAGGTTTCGAGGTCCTTTTTTGTCTGACAATTCCTATACCATTCCTATGCGGCTATATATCATAAGCCACCAAAAACAAACTCCATTAACAGATTCGAAACCTCAAGAGTCTGTTATGAATTTGCTTCTAAGATCATCTGTTTTACTCCTCATGTTCCTCTTGCTCGTCCTTGTTGGTACCTTAGTCCCTACACGACTCCTACTTAACTCTGCCGTGAGTATATATCACTGTTATTAGGGTTTCGAGTTTTTTCTTATTATGCTAAAAAATTTATAAGTTCAACCTAAGTTTGAGCTTGTTGTTATTGTCTTTAAATTTGGTGGATCTGAATTACGGCCTGATTCGATAAGTTCACAGTGCAATCTGAATCGGTGAAAAATGAAAATCTATGTTAAAAGTGAAAGGTTTGATTTTGATAAGAACTCTTAAGTTAGATTGGCTTGATTTGGGATACACAAAAAGTTTATTATTGAAAGAAAAATTAAAAACTAGATGTTTGCATTTCATTGGTGTCGTTTTTTTTATCGTAAAATTTTCTCTACTCTTACCTGAGGACGTAAATATTATTGGTCGAACCTCGTTAAATCTTTGTCATTTTTTTCTTTATTTTCAATACTTTAAATGTGTAATTGTGTTTGTGAATTTATTGCGATTTATCTGCCAGAGCTCTTTGGGAAGAGTCACAAATAAGAAGTATGATTAAAGTTTATAACATAAGTTTATTATTTATGCTTTAATTATTTTAACTAAATTTACATAATTACAATATTATTTATTTATAAAGATTTTCGCATGGCTCTATCTAGCTGTATTCAATCACCAATCCAATTCCTGGACACGTTCACCTTAATGCCTCCCGACACAGGATAGAGATCCCACTCAATTGCAGTGCTCTTGACCAGACCCGAACGTGTCCTACAAACTACCCGACAACCTTTCCACAGAACACCGACAGTTGGCTTCCTCCCACATGTCCGGAACACTTCCGTTGGATTCACGAGGACCTCCGGCCATGGGCTCGCACTGGCATCACTAGAGACACGGTGGAGCGTGCCAGAAGAACGGCCTATTTCAGGCTGGTCATAGTCAACGGAAAAGCTTACGTTGAGTGGTACAAGAAGGCTTTTCAGGGTCGAGATGTTTTCACTCTGTGGGGGATCTTACAGTTGCTTCGCAAGTACCCTGGTAAAGTCCCTGATCTGGAGTTGATGTTCGATTGTGTTGATTGGCCTGTCGTTAGATCTGCTGATCATGTCGGACCTAATGCTACGACCCCACCTGCACTGTTCCGTTACTGTGGAGATGACGATTCGCTCGATATCGTATTCCCTGACTGGTCTTTCTGGGGATGGTGAGATACACTTCAAGGATTTTTATGTTCCTGGAATGTTTTTCTTCACGGTGTTTGGATAGGGTTGACAACGGAACAGATCAGATTCAAACCTCTTAAACTCGACTTCCATAACTTCGATATAATCAGATTTGACTTATTGACTTCGAATCATGTAGGCCTGCGATCAATATCAAACCATGGGAGCCATTGTTGAATGAGTTGATGGAAGGGAATAAAAGGATGGAATGGAAGAACAGGGACCCTTATGCTTATTGGAAAGGTAATCCAGCTGTTGCTAAGACAAGACAGGATCTTATGAAATGCAATGTCACAGAAAATCAGGACTGGAATGGTCGAGTCTATGCACAGGTACACTTCTTATCGAATTGTTCGAACATGTCAGGATTTAAAAAATTATCTGAAATAATATTCCGTACATTTTTAGGATTGGACTCGAGAATCTAAGGAAGGTTTCAAACAATCTAACTTGGCAAACCAATGCATTCACAGGTTTGAATGAGTAAAAAAAGATTCCAGTTTGAATGTTTCCATTGGATGATAGTTTTAATCCATTCCAAGTACGTTCAGGTACAAAATCTACATTGAAGGTTCTGCTTGGTCAGTTAGCGAGAAGTATATACTTGCCTGTGACAGTGTCACTTTACTTGTGAAACCTCATTACTATGACTTCTTCACCAGAAGTTTGGTTCCAGGTCATCACTATTGGCCTATAAAGGATGATGACAAATGCAGATCCATTAAGTTTGCTGTTGACTGGGGCAATACCCACACAAATGAGGTATATAAACGCAGATCTAATTTTTTTGAACTCTTAATATCAAAGGGCAATTCATAATTCAGAATCAAAGTCTACAACTTTGACAGGCACAAGCAATGGGGAAAGCAGCTAGTGAGTTCATCAAGGAGGACCTGAAGATGGATTATGTGTATGACTACATGTTTCATCTCCTGAATGAGTATGCTAAGCTATTGAAGTTCAAGCCAACCATACCTCCAAGAGCTACGGAGTTCTGTTCAGAGACAATGGCTTGTTCAGCCAAAGGGTTAGAGAAGAAGTTCATGTTGGATTCCATGGTTAAAGGTCCTGCAAATGCTGGCCCTTGCACTATTCTTCCTCCATATGACCCTCCGTCTCTTAATGCTGTTATTAATAGAAAAGAGTCATCCATTAATGAAGTTGAGTTGTTGGAGAAGAAGTACTGGGACAACAAGAAGCAGTAGAGAGGAAACTCTAGTCTTCTTCTTCTTCTTCTTTTACCATCTTTTTGTACAAAATACAGCCAAATTTGTAACACTTACCTTGTTATATTGGACAGGATAATCATTCTTGGTAGAAAAATAATGTGGTTTTGTATCAGTCTCAAGCTAAGCCCAACTTGAGCAACCTAAGCCTAATTTGGTCCTGATTCAGTCCATACGGACCTGATCCTATGATTTTGCCGAAGTCCAATCTCAATTGCCATCTCTACATCAACGAGTTGAACGTGTTGAACTGGGGACCAAAACCACAAATACTATGCCTACGTTGATAGGTACGTTTCACTAGGAACGGTCCAATTAATGCCTACTACCAAGCGCAAGTCGCCAAACTTGTTCTTGTTTCTTTCTTTTTGTCAACTCTTTGCCTTTTTTAAGAGTTTGAGTTTAATTGGGACTCTAATTAAATTTAAACTATTGAATTATTTAATTATTTAATAGATTTTGAATGGAGTATTATTGTTATTATTATTATAACTATTGAATTATTTAATTATTTAATAGATTTTGAATGGAGTATTATTGTTATTATTATTATTTGTTAGTACGTGGAGGGAATCTTATTACGTACCCTAGGATCCCGTAAAAGGATTAAAAACGAAAGCAATGCGGAATACCTAGATTTGGTTTCATCTCTGATTCTGATGTCAATTTCGAGCTCCAAACGTCTCCGAATCTCCCGGGTCTATTAGTGAAAAGTGCTTACTGGCTCACGGCTAAGGTCTTTCTACAGTTTCCTCAAATTCCGAGCTTCCTTAACGGGTCATAAACCTTATGCTCGTGAACGGCTCTCTCTGAGTAATTGCAGGAGACCTTACCTTTATATAGCTTCCATATCGGTCTTTCCCATCACAAGACTAATATAGACCCAGTCCACACTAATCAGAACCCCTTTTTCACCTGGACTTCGACCCATTGATTTAAATCATTTATTGGATCACTTAATTATTTTTATCTAGATCAAATGACGTAGTTTAACCAGTAATTTATTTAAAAACTAAAATTGCAATTAATGTTAGTCCAACTTTATGAAACATTGACAAAATCGCCCCTAAGGACAAAAAATGTCTAACATTATTATTATGTAATTTTTACTTTTTAAATTTTGTTTTAATTATTTTATTTTTATTTTTATTATTTTATTTTTCTCTCTTCTTGTGAGTCAATTAAAAACGATCTTTTTATTAGTTAGAGGTAATACTGCGCACTACTAGACCTTTCCAAATCTTGTGTTTTAATTATATTTCTACTGATTATTGTTGTTGTTGAATCAAGTTTCAAATTAAACACCTTGAACTTGAGTTCAAACATAACTTAAAAATTAATCAATTCAAAATTTTCTCGTCAATTTTTGGGACGACAACTCTATTATTCTGGCCGGCCCAACCCAAGCCCTGATTGAACCCAAATTCAATCTAGTCTGAGGCAGCTTAACCTAAACTTGAGCCTGAGTTCAATCTGAACTTTTTTAAATTAAAAATACAAAATAATGTTGTTTTTAATAAAATGACATCGTTTTATTTATAAAGATCGAGACTCAAGTTGGGCTGGACTGGGATAGTCAAAGCCCGAGCCAGAGTCTAAAGTTCGACTTTTCGAAACAAACTAAAGTCCAAGATTTATCATTTTTACTTCGGGTCAGGCCCAGGCGTGGTTGACGCTCCTGGTTAATTTTGGTCAAGATGAAAATAACAACCCCGCCACTAACTTGTAATTTTGTCAAATAAGCATAGAAAGGCATTGGTTGAAAACATTGTAGCTGGACCACAATTCACCAAGTTATAGAAAAGATTACGCAGAGATTTATGAGGGAAAAGCTCCTTTTGCAAACCCTCTTTTGTGCTTCTTAACTTCACCTTCCTTTTGTCCTCTTCATCTTCATAATTACCTTTGCTTTTCCTGCACGAAGTGAAGTGCCAACCAAGCCTCCTTCGTCACGAGAATTTCACTTCTCCAAACTCCACCTTTGGATCTTCCTTGCCTCTCTCTACTTCTTCTCTTCATCATCAAGATCTCCATCTTTACATGTTCGAGTAGTTTCCCTTTTTCTCATACATTTCCTTCCTTCACCACCTTAGAATTAGAATTCTTCAGCCACACACACACATATATATGTATAAATACGGTGAAAGAACAAAGCTGCAAGAACTGAAATGCCCATCTGGAACAGAGATCAGCTTAACACAGTGAACTTAAACTGATCAGCAAAGAACAGTTGTCAGAGATCAGAAGGAAAAGCATGCAACAGTGGATGAAGAGGTACTTGTCGCATGGATCCAGGCTTCACGGTCATGTCAAGGACACAATTCGGCTGGGGTTCACCAACTTCCCTGCTAGATCTTCTGTTCTCACCATCTTCTTCGTCTTCCTCCTCGTCGGCGCGTTGATTTCCACGCGCCTCCTTAATTCCACTGTGAGTATATTACAACAGTCGGTGGCTGTTTCACTTAACTCAAAACGCCGCCGTTTGATGCTCTTTTTTTTATACTTAATTAATTGTAATGCAATGTTCAATGTTCTTAATCCCAATTTAACATTTTTTAAAAATTTAAATAAAATTTTATGTATTAATTAAAAATCTAATTAATGTTTATTTTTAAATCTTAGAGTGCTTAATTAATAATTTCTTACACTCCGTTACGATTCGACGTGTCGGTTAACGTGTTGCCGTTGAAGAACCGACGCGTCTTTCATGCATTTCCATGAATGGTCCCACACATCGAGACACTTGTCTCGTCTGAATTCTGATTGGCTGAGGTTGACATTACATTGATTATCGTGCTCCTTTCAGGCTGGCTCACAAAGCTCGGCTCCAAAGCCAATCGCGGCCGTTAAGCCGATAATAGGACACATTGACGACAATGTCCCTCGACCCCAACTAGAGATCCCGCTGAACTGCAGTGCTTTTAACCTCACCAGAACATGCCCCAGGAACTATCCAACGACTTCCACCGAACATGCCAACGGTCCCACGTGTCCGGAATACTTCCGTTGGATTCACGAGGATCTCCGACCATGGGCCCACACCGGGATTAGCAGAGACATGTTGGAGAGGGCTAAGCGAACCGCAAACTTCAGGCTCGTGGTGATCGGTGGCAAGGCTTACGTGGAGAGGTTCCGGAGGTCGTTTCAAAGTCGGGATACCTTTACCGTGTGGGGGATCCTACAGTTGTTACGCAAGTACCCTGGGAAAGTCCCTGATTTGGAGTTGATGTTCGATTGTGTGGACTGGCCTGTCGTGAGATCCGCCGATCACAGTGGACCTAACGCTCCGGCACCACCGCCATTGTTTCGGTACTGTGGGGATGAGCACACGCTTGATATTGTTTTTCCTGACTGGTCATTCTGGGGATGGTGAGCTGAGACCCAGTCTTAAAAGACCTCTAAGCTTCAAAGAAGCGAACTTTGGATCAGTTCGTTGATGGGTTTTTATTACATTTCTGTTCGATTCTTTGTAGGACTGAGATTAACATAAAGCCATGGGAGTCGTTGTTGAGTGAGTTAAGAGAAGGGAACAAGAGGGTTAAGTGGAAGAGCAGGGAACCTTATGCTTATTGGAAGGGTAATCCAGCTGTTGCTCAGACAAGACAGGATCTTATGAAATGCAATGTCACCGAGACTAAGGATTGGAATGCTCGTGTTTATGCACAGGTACTTGCTTGCTCCTTCCTATATTGTTGGAGATTCTGTGTTGTTGGAGGTTGGTGTATTGAAAGAAGTACCTTCTTTTTCAGGATTGGATTCGTGAGTCACAACAAGGGTACAAGCAATCAGACTTGGCCAACCAATGCATTCATAGGTTTGAAGGACTCAGATTTCCTTTATTTCTTTGATGATGGATATTTTTGTCTCGTTTTTAGTGTAATGTTTTTTCCAAAAAATTAGATGATTTTCAAAAAATTACTTTTTAGAATATGAACACTTAATTAAAACTTTAAAGGGTTGGATTTAATACTTTTTAATTCGTAATACTTGTTTTTTCGGGAGTAAATGTTGGCTTCTAACGAGAATGCATGCAGGTACAAGATCTACATTGAAGGTTCCGCATGGTCTGTAAGCGAAAAGTACATACTTGCCTGTGACAGTGTTACTTTACTTGTAAAACCCAATTACTATGATTTCTTTACCAGAGGTTTGGAGCCAGTTCATCACTTCTGGCCTGTAAAGGAAAATGACAAATGCAGATCTATTAAGTTCGCAGTTGATTGGGGCAACACTCACAAAGGAAAGGTAAAACAATAATTACTTATCCTAAGTCCAGTCCCACCTGGTTCGGACAAAACAATGTCGTTTTAATCAGCTATTTCTCTGTGAATTTGCCAGGCACAGGCCATCGGAAAGGCAGCTAGTGAGTTCATACAGGAGGAGTTGAAGATGGACTATGTCTATGACTACATGTTCCATCTGTTGAATGAATATGCTAAGCTCTTAACCTTCAAGCCCACTGTACCTCGGAGAGCCATCGAGCTGTGTTCGGAGTTTATGGCTTGCTCTGCCGTGGGACTAGAAAAGAAGTTCATGTTGGAATCCATGGTTAAAGGTCCTGCAAATGCTGGCCCCTGCACCATTCTTCCTCCCTATGACCCTTCATCTCTTCATTCCATTTTACAGAGAAGAGAGTTAACCATAAAACAAGTCGAGTTATGGGAAAAGAAGTTCTGGGACAACGAGACTAGGCACTCGTAGAAGGAAAATTGTATTCTTTTTTGTACCATTCACTTATTATATTGGATAGTATAAACATAAAATTCTCAAAATATTTAGATTTGTTCTTAGCAAATATTTCTTGTATAGACGCTAGTATTCTGCAGAACCAGAAGATGAGTTCAAAGTGGAGAGCTTTGCATCTGTATATGAGACATTTGCACTTTTTCCTGTGGCTAATCAGACTTAGAATGGCAGCCAAATGACGTTGTTTTATTCAACCAATTCGAACTTCATTCAGTAAACAAAATAATATTGTTTTGATCAACTCAGTTGAGCATGTTTGTTGCACTATTGAAGTGGATTGCTTTAGAGTTTGGATTTGACCCGAAATCTGAAATTTTATCTTTTTAAAGTCAAATTGAAGCTGTTTTGTCTTCCCTGTGGCAAACCAATATCTTAAGGCTACAGAAAATAGGACTTAAAGATGGCTCATGCTCATCAAGAGTCGTTGGTGCTATATGAGGAAAGGAAATCTTAGTTGAAAAGGTCAACAAGAAATGAGTGATATAAATAGTTACCATACCTGTTTTATGAATGGTTGGAATTAAGTAGTTACCATTGATGTACGCCAACTCATAAATTCAATTTTGGAAGAGAATATGTTCAGTTTTTCTTTTTCTAAATTACGTTTTGAAAATAATGCCATGCAAGGTCGTCAAAGTCACTTCATACCCCATCCCGGGGTTAAGGATCCCAAGACTTCTGAGTCTTGGAATCAGGCAGTACACGATCTCTATAACTTTGTTCAGTTATGCAAATTTCAAGATTCTGGTATTGCACTCTGTATGAAAGAAAGAAAACCCTTTTCCAGTTCTGATCAGATGCAGCATAAAAACATCAGGAATCCTGTCAAGAAGTTCTAAGATCCTGAAGTAGCTTGGAGCAGGTACAAGGTGCGTGCAGAAAAATCCAATATTTGATGCGTCCCTGATTAGTGATCATGTTTCTGACAATAATTTGACTTTGATCTGTCCCAAAAATGCAGTATGGGGAAGATACATCTATAATTGTTTAACTTCACATAATAACAACAAAAACTGTTGGAATTGAGCTTTCAGGATTTGATAATCGTCTGATCACATGCATAAGGCACGTTTTAATACTATAATGTAATCATTTTTTCTCTCGAAACGAGTACAATCCATTGTTTTTTTACTTTTTATTTACTGGTTTGAAAAGTAAACATCTGGTTCCAGCCGAAACCAAGTTCCTGTCATGACATCAACAACCTCTAGCTTTTGCTGAGACATTTGTGTAAAAAATAGAAGACAATGTGCAGCTTTCCTCATTCTTCTTGGTGATAACATATAATAATTTGCAAATACCGATGGTCTAAATCAAATTCTATATACTATGTGTTTACTATTCTCTCCATTCCTGTTCTTACCCTCCTCTCTCTTCTCAAACTCTGTTTACTATTCTATCCAATCCTGTTCTTACCTTTCTCTCTTTTTCTCAAACTCAATCTCAAATCTCTCTGGTTTTGGATCTTCTAGCTAGAAACGGCCGTGGAACTTCAAAGGGGTTTTCGATAATCGTTAGCTGTAACATGGACCAGTGGCAATTCAAAGAGACAATCTTCAGGGCATTCTGGAAGCTAACTGCAAGGTCCTGTGCTGTTTTCTTCTTCATCATCGTTCTCCTGATTGGTGCTTCCTTCACCAATCACCTGCTTGAATCAACTGTAAGTATATCACCTTCATTATTGGCACAACTTGTTTCACCAGAACTCCGATTTTCTGACGGTTGACTATGTTTATCCCTTATCAGGTTGAAACTCTAATTACTTTAACTTGTTCCTGGAATCTGGATAGGATTGCTTAGAAGCTGAATTGGTTTCTGCAGGTTGTTGGTCGCAGCTGGA
>JANVCL010000006.1:33489458-33505152 GCA_026546855.1 Erythroxylum incrassatum
TTGGAGAGTAGTTGCAGAGTAGTTGGAGATATTAAATATTATTTAATATTTAATCGATATTATGTAAATAAGTTAGGTCTGGTTCATTTTTAAAAATCGGTTCTCAATTAAATCAGTGAGAACTAGTCGAACCGGTCTGGTTCGACCAGTCCGATCACTGGTTCAATAAATTTTTATTTTTTAATATTATTTGATATATTTTATATTTTTAATATTAGATATAATTAAATATAATTATTGCATAATTATGACGTCATACTTGTTCAATCGATAGTTAAATCGATTAAACCGATGATCAATAAAACTTTTAGTTCGATGTCTGATTCGAATTTTAAAACACTGATACCAGCAATAACTGGGCCATCGTAGATCTATTCACTTAGTCCACATTCTTAATCGAGCTATCACTAATATAGTACGTCGCTTTATAAAATGTATAATAGTAAGACCTACTGTTTAAAATATATAAAAGTAGACTCTAATTGTGATTAATTTAGAAAAATTAATTAAGATATTTTTTATTGAAATAATTCAACATTTATACGACATTTATGAAACTTTCAATGTGTTTTGTTATTGTCGTTATTATTGGGATCAGATCCTTTATTTTAGTTAACCAATTTTTAATCTGTTATATTAAATCTCATCTACATATTTATGTAAGGTTTATATAAATACGTGGACTAGAGTAACCGAAACAGAATTAAAACACCCTAATAGAAACATTTTTTATCATACAAAAGTAATATTGTATATTACTAAACCTCTTCAAATTTTATATTTTTACGAAACTTTTAATATGTTTTGTCGCTGTTATTATTATTAAAAAAGATTTTCTATTTCAATTAATCAGTATTTAATTTATTTTATTTACATATTTATGTAAAATTTATATAAATATGTGACCAAATTAAGCGAGTTAATAAAAACAAGTGCTCCAACACCTTGTTATTAAAATCAAGGCTAATACAAAAGTTGTAATCGATTTTTTCAACTGAACGGTTGGGCCAGCAGCCATAGACTGGAGGCCACATTGAAGGGGCAGCCGCCTTTTCAGAAAATCCAGATGTTAACTTCCCCTGCTTTTACTAAACCGTTTTTTCAGAATAGGAGGCGGTTGGTATCAAAATTTTCAATCATCCTCTTTACCAAGTACTAAACGACAGCTAGCCGCCACGCATGTGCCTCTTCTTCCATTCCATCGAAGAAGCCGAAACGTGGTTTGTTTTTATATATATATGAACAAAATTAAATTAAATGGGACAAAATTAAAACACTTAACGTAAAAGATGTTCCGTTAAATACTTAACGTAAAAGATGCTCCATCCCGAAGGTAACAGAAGAACTTAACGAAGTACGTACCTACACCAAGTGGCGCCTCCACCAACACGACAAGACAAGAAACGTAACCGTTTTGAGTTCTTACATTTCTTGTTTCTCTCAATATTTTAGCTGGTTTCTGGTCTCCCTTCGTTCATCAGTATCTCTGGCTCTTCGCTTCGCAAAGATCGTCACCAAATGGAAACTTTGACTCTCACCGGACTTTTGAAACGAGCCGCCGGAAAATTCCCGCAACTACGGGCGGTTTCTGTTCCGGGAAAATTCGACTTAAGTCACTCCCGCCTAGACGAACTCGTTGAATCCGCCGCTTCTCGCCTCGCCGCCGCCGGTGTTAATCCCGGTGACGTTGTTGCACTAACCTTCCCTAACACAATCGAGGTGTGGTTTTGTGTTTCTTATGTGCAGATCGTTTTGATTAAAGTTTCTTGTTTGTGATTGCTCGCGATTTTTTTTTTTTGGGCAGTTCGTGATAATGTTCTTGGCCGTTATAAGAGCTCGTGCGACGGCGTTGCCGCTCAACGCCACCTACACAACGGAGGAGTTCGAGTTCTATTTAGCCGACTCCGAGTCGAAGCTTTTGTTGACTCCAAAAGAAGGCAACAAGTCGGCTCAAACCGCTGCTTCGAAGCTCAACATCCGTAACGTCACCGTTTTGCTCGAAGGAGCTATCGCGCACATCACGTTATCGATTGAGCAATCTGTTTCCGACAACAACTCGCTCTCACTCGGTGACAATGATCCATCCGACGTCGCACTGTTCCTCCACACCTCTGGCACGACGAGTCGGCCGAAGGGCGTGCCTTTGACTCAGAACAATTTAGCTGCCTCCGTACAGAATATTAAATCGGTGTATAAACTCACCGAGTCGGACTCGACTGTTATAGTGTTGCCATTGTTTCACGTTCATGGACTCATGGCCGGGTTGCTTAGCTCACTCGTGGCTGGAGCCGCCGTGACTCTCCCGGCGGCGGGCAGGTTCTCCGCTTCGACGTTTTGGCAAGACATGAACAAATATAACGCTACGTGGTACACTGCTGTCCCTACGATACATCAAATCATACAAGATCGACATTTCAATAGCCCCGAACCTGTTTACCCGAAGCTCCGGTTCATTAGGAGCTGTAGCGCGTCGTTGGCTCCGGCCATATTGGGTCGGCTCGAGGAGTCATTCGGAGCTCCGGTTTTGGAGGCTTATGCGATGACGGAGGCCAGCCATATGATGTCCTCGAACCCATTACCTGAAGATGGCCCGCATAAGGCCGGGTCGGTGGGTAAACCCGTGGGTCTAGAGATGGCTATTTTGGATGAGAACGGTGTACCTCAAGGTCCGAATGAGAAAGGGGAGGTTTGCATTAGGGGTCCAAATGTGACAAAAGGGTATAAAAACAACCCGGAGGCTAACAAAGCCGCATTTCAATTCGGGTGGTTTCATACAGGAGATATCGGGTTCTTTGACCCGGATGGCTATTTGCATTTGGTGGGCAGGATTAAGGAGCTCGTCAATCGTGGAGGTATGGATCGTGTTTAACTTTTGTTGGGTCCTTTTCTTCTTCTAATCTAGTAAAGAATATGCATATACAGTACTTTATAGTTGATGCTGACGTTAAGTTTGTTTCTAAAGGTGTCATCTTTGTGGTCACCTAGTGAGTTGGGAATATGCCGGACGAAAATGCCATATGAATTAAGTGGTTCTAACATGCAAACAGAATCTTTTCATTTATATATTAGGAAGTGCACATCATTACACATCTTGGCCATTGTTTTTGCTTTTCGCTTTGGAGTGCACTGGCCTTTTTTTAATAGCTTTGTTTGAGTTCTTTGAATAAAGACGACGATGAGTGGAGTTGGGCCTTTATCTGAACACGATTCTTGGATCAAATATTGGACTTTTTGATTCGAGTTTGGTCTAAAGTCGGAGTCTATTTTTCTTTCAGATGTGACTTGAGTTCGAATGGAGTCTGTTAGTTTCAAGCTCGAACCTTTTTATAACCCCTATTGAGATTGAATTTTGATGAGGATTCGAAAAGATTAGAACACTCTTAAGGTAGAATCTGTTCTTTCAACGCTTTTTGGAACAGGTTATTAAAAGAATACTTACTGCTTTGTAGTTTTTATGCACTTACTTAAGGCAGAGGTTTTGACTTGTTAATTTTCATAGGAATTTTTATTTTATAAAAGTAATATTTTTACAATTTATAAAACTAATGATTATTAATAACTATTAATTAATTCTTATCTTACTCAGTACTTGGAATTTGTTTGTTCATCTTCAGGAGAGAAAATATCACCAATTGAAGTGGATGCAGTACTTCTGTCTCATCCAGACATAGCTGAAGCTGTTGCTTTCGGTGTCCCCGATGACAAATACGGTGAAGAGGTAAAAAATTAACCAGTCATAACTCAACAACTTGCACATTTCCTTTTTAGGTTCATAAAGTTAAGAACACCTTGTCATGTTCCCCTTTTTCGGTTTCTTTGTACTTGCATACACCAGAAGTTAAAATTGTAGTTTATCTAAGATTGTCCTATTTTGGTATCTTTCTTCAAGACTTCTTGTCTGGTTTTGTTTGTTTATATTGGAATGCAATCGAAAGGGATGTTTTAACTTGGGATTTACTTGGTAATCCTTGTACTTTAGTTCGTTTACGAAACAAGTTTTCGAAATGACATTATCATTTGTACTCCACAGATAAACTGTGCAGTAATACCTAGGGAAGGATCCAACATTGATGAAGCAGAGGTTTTGGGCTTTTGCAAGAAGAACTTAGCATCTTTTAAGGTCCCCAAGAAGGTGTTCATCACAGATTCTCTTCCAAAAACAGCCAGTGGAAAAGTCCAACGAAGGATTGTAGCAGATCACTTCCTTGCTCAAATTTCCACAGCTAAACTCCCCTAGTTTGGTGCCTGAGACGTTCACCATTTGGTGTTGTATTGTCACATGAAATCCTCTGTTCCTCTGTTCCAATTACAGTGTTGAAATCCTGTTTTATTAAATTTTACCTGTACATTTACGTGGGTTCACGTAAATGTATAAATGAGATTTAATGAAACATGATAGAAAATTATAACCGAAACAGGAGATCTATTCCCAATTACAAGTAAAGGGAAGAAAAGTATATTTTTCCTAAGAATAAATATTTTTGCTTATTAGTTCTGTAATTTTACAATCTAATTATAATAAAAAAAAGCCTTTAGGTTCACTTGTTTGCTTGACAAAGGGGATTGTGATTTATTAACTTACAAGAATAGAGTTATGTTTGGATATTAGAGTTTGAATTTGATCGAATTTGACTTGGTCGGGCTTCGAGCTAACTTGTTTCGGGCTCGGCTAATTTTTTATGATTGAATACACTCCAAAAAAAATTAGTTCAGGCTTGAATACTCCAGTTTGATCAAATCAAACTCATGTTCGAACTAATTTCTTACGTGCCATAACCCGTAAACTAAATCAAATCAAATTGATCTAGGCCTAAATTGACTTGGATTAACTAAATTTTGGTTATCAAGTTCAGATTCCAAAGAGTTGATTTGGTTTGACTTATTCAGTTAAGTTAAAACACTAAAATGATATAATTTTTTTATTGCCCATTCAAAAAAATTTCAGGCCTACAATTCAAAACATGGTGTGTGATTAAATTCTAGAAATGAACTATTACATCAATTAACTAACAAAATTGAAAAATCTAGGTGCTCAAAATTGGTGGATCATTGTAGCTTGGGAAGAACATGCTTGAGAATATATTGAGCTATGTGCTTGTAAGCAGCTTGGCTGGGATGAATAGAGTCCCAGAACAAGAATTCAGCATCATTTTCACATAACATTGTGAATTGGTTGCACAAAGGTCCCATTTCAACCAGTCCAGTCCCACAGCACCCTAACTTTGTTTCTACAAACCCTGTGAACATATTTCAAACCAGATACAAATCAAATAATATTTTATAATAATTTTAGAGTTTTATTATAGTTTTTATAGATATAAAATCACAATTTCAATAAAATTTTATTGAAAATTTAACTTCGAGCATTCCAAATATAACCTGAAAAGACATGTTTATGAGAGATGGAGCCGAGTTTGGTCCAACCTAATTAAAAATCAATGTATCAACGAGCTTTTATAATTAAATAAATTCTATACCAACTTTAAAGTCTATATATGCTATTTAAATTAAATCTAAAATGATTAGATTAGTCTCTTTATTAGTTAAGAGTAAAACAGTAGACCTATTCAGATCTCTTAAACTAGCGGGATTCTTAAGATGGCATGAACTTGTTGTTGATTATATATATATCTTTATACTATGAAAATTCATATCTAACTTTTCAAATCTCATTAGTCCAACTATTAATAACTTACCATATTCTTTTGGATTCTTGATCATGTCCATTAGGGGTTTATATATATCTGCATACACAAGTTTACTTCCTGAAAGCTTGGACTGTAGTTGTGGCAGCAACTTTGCAAGCTTTTGATTGTAAGACTGAGCGTATGCATTCTGTTCATCTATACATTTGCGATCAGCTATATTCGGAAACATCAAGCTCATTCGAATAGGAAGACAACCTGCGGGAGGAAGACTTCCAACAATCATGGAGCGACATCCCATATCATGCACTTCCTGCAAAGATATATTTCCAGGATTCAGTGAAAAATCTTTCATGGAAAATGAGAGGAACAAGAAGATTGGTGGGTTGATTTTACTTTGACCATGTGTTCCATTCCATTGAGCAATTTATACTGGTACTGAGTATCATTAAATATCATCTTCTCAGAAGATATGTCATTAGTTCCTGCACTGATGATCACCAATGAATCAGCGAGTATTGCCTTAGCCTTGTCTTTCCCAACAACTTTTTTGAGTCTTTTTATGTAATCTCCGAAATTAGAAAGTTGCTTTGAAGGAGGAAGAACATTGAGCACGAAATTTGTATTCTCATCAAACCCTGAACCAGCTGATGCGAAGTTAACACCAGTAAGCAGGTCTTTATCAGATAGGTTAGGGTTCAGGAATGCAGGAACGGCCTCTTTGTGCAATAGAGATGAAGCTAACATATCAGGAATTAGTCTGCCATTAGAGAACCTCCCTGTAGAAACATGACCTGGAAAGTCTCGACCATAGGGAGGGAAGTTTGCTTTGAGCACTGTCAGGAGATAGTTGTTATTACCAGAATCCATTGTTGAATCACCAAGTGCAAAAATTGCGGAGAATTTCTTGGAGGAAGGTAATGATCTTGCAGAACTAATGTGGCACAAATTGAAAACTACAAGCATCAGTGAGAGTAAGAGGAAGATGGCCCTTGCCATTTTCAAGTTCCTGTAGAGACTTTTTCTATTCCTGAAGAAGAAAAAAAACTGACAGTCGATAGCTTGTCACAACCTGTTTATATAGTAGCACTACCACCATACGTAGTGGAGAGTCTTACAGGTGTGTAAGTTGGGATAAGAAATCCTGGAACAAAGGTGGTAATGACATATTCGCAAAACCTGAAACTTCGGAGTAACAAGTGTCGTTGGCATGTCTAAGACATTACTATAAGGTTCGACCGGCTTTATAGGACTGGTACATCGATCAGTCAGAAGTTTAGACCAAACTCTCTGGAAGTTTGACATTGTACATAACTGGATGGTAATATTTCAGAATCAGGAACTTGTGGTGCCTGTTTTTAGGTATGGAAGTGTTGAATCCTTTACAGTCATCCAACCAACTCAAAAGCTATCCATTCATATTTAGAGTTACTCTGGTTGAATAGTTTAATTGATTGGCCAATTAAGGACACCAAGATCTGACAGAATGGACTAGTTATTAGAATCAGCAATTATTTTTAAATTATTTTCTTAAATAATTTATTTAAAATACATAATTTATGAATTATTATGTATATCAGTTGATTGTTTCAATCCATATTAGATGTTAACACTCAGTCCTTGAAAATTTTAAGTAAAAATTTTACTTATTTGATTTTGTATGTAGTAACAACATCAAGAAACATAGATGAAGATTGCTATATCAAAGCCATTGATGACTACAAAAGCTAACACACACCATCTCTGGCTCACAGTGCACTCCTGCTTGCCTGCTATCAAATCCTGACGAAACTCCTTTATTAATTGTATGATAATACTATATAGTATCTAATCCACACTCTTATATTTGTTCTTCGCCTCCTGTAAGAATTAAAACGGTGGAAGTGATGGAGCAGAAGCCAACGCCGCAGGTTGTATAGGTCCTGGAGCAACAACACCTCCACTTCTAAAATCCGCCATTAATTCTCTACGTGATTTTCCCTCCTGAGCCTCGCATAATTTTGGCAGGAACACACCTGAAGAATGAACAGAACCAGGAAAAAAAATGAGAGGACATCCATGAATTCCGGGAATGATAAATAACCAAAAGGAACACCTGAAACGTTACCTTCTCCGGCAGCGAGATTGAAGTAAAGATCAACAACATTGGGGCAGCTGTCATAGCACTGGTGAGAGCAGAGCTGTTGAGTGAAGCGTGACTCCAGGAGTGAATCTGATGAGATTCCAAGCGATTTCCTGTCAAGCCCACAAGCTTTGACGCACTCGTCAGTTTCGATCCAGTTCTTCAACCTGTCAGCTTCTATTTCTGAGGCACGACATGTGTACGCTTCTTTTCCACTCCTCCTGACGTGTTTCTCCAACACACACCGCTTGCCTGAACTTGAGATTGCGTATGCACATGTCTCTTGGCTTAGTTTCTCGCACGTAACTTCACCTGAAACACATCAAGAACTCAGTACACGAACATGGATTTTCTCATAGCACACATTGATTATAAGAACCATAATCACTTACCAAGCGCTCCTTGTACAGCAACTGCAATGACAAGAACCAAAACTGACAGGACCTGGAAACCAAAACTGTTACAAGCCATGGCAGAATTCTGATTAGAGGAAGGAGTTGAACTTAATGTATCGAAGAACAGAAGTTGTTGGTTTAGCCGAGACTTGAACTTGAGAACTGGTTGGCAAGACTAAGTACAGACCTCCATACCCTTTTATACTAATTTCCAGGACACTGTACATGAACTGTGAATTTAATTGTAAGTCCCCGAAATCTAGCAGAAACTTTTAACCTACCATGATCTGACAAGACAAGCGAAAAGAAAAACCCTTTTCCATTTAAGCCAAAAGAGAAGTCTCTGTTCAATTAATTTATCAGTCAATGACGGCCGCTATCAATGGCGGATGGATGTACCATCCGTTACACATGATGACTATAGAATTTCAGAAGTTCTGACGTTTTCGCTTTGTATTAATGGCTTCAATTCCTAGCTGAAAGTTACTGTTTCAGGATCAAAAGTTTGGTTTTATGCTTTGAATTCTTCGTTCAATCACATTGAAGAAAGTAAACTGTTGAATTATTGCTGAAAATGAGAAAAATGAAAATCGTTGAACCTTACCTTTGGATAATGTAAATATTCTTCGATAAAGTAAATTTCCACGTTTATTGGAAAATGTATACTCTCTCCGATTCATAATAAGTGTCGTTTTATAGGAATATACACTTATTACAAAAGTTAATGAAATGTCTGATATACCTTTATTAATAACATGTTAAAGTGTTTTGAAAATATAATCTATGTAATCTGTATAATTAAGATGTGAGAGAAATTAAAGGTTAATTTTAGAAGTAAAATTATAAATATGCATACAAAGTCAAGAATGACACTTATTTTGAATAATTAAAATGCATCTAAAACGACACTCATTATGAATCGGATGGAGTATATTGCATAACTACTCAAGATGTCTTAAATTGTTGCACATTTTCGCATTGTAGTCTTCTAGTTCTATCTTTGTTCAAATAAATGAGGTTTTAAATTTATTTAAAATCTATGAAATGAATGTTAGATTTCTATGTATACTAATAGTCAATTAATATTTCTTACCCAGTAAACATATATTTAAGTACTACTTAATGGAAAGTATTTACGTCGGGTCAGATTTATACATCATCTAGCTTGGGAAAAGAAATTTCTATTCTCAGGAAAAAAGCCTAAAATGAGGTACTTGAGAGATCACCATGCAAAATTGAGGACCATCGCAAAGTACATCACGTGATATAAATTAGACTAACGATTGAAAATATAAACTGAGCGCTAAATCAGGCAGTCACCAGAAGTCCAAAGACATGGTTTTTGTAAAATTTTTCATATTAAGGTGGGTGTGGCCACTCCGGCTGCTTGTTTCTTTAGCATATTAGCATGCTTTTGTCCAGCTAGATGGTAATTGAACACTGTCTCACTATTACACACAATATTACAAACAGCGCATACCCTGACAGCCTCTGCTGCAGCTCCACCTTGCACAATTTTACGTCTTTTAGTCTCCAAATCTTCTAACGCTTCTGCACCCTTCTTCCTAGTCTGTTGTTTGTTGCCAGTTTTTTTGGTTTTGTCACAATCTGCTTGGAGTTTCTCCAAGTTTTTCTTGTGCCTCTTCCCCAATTTATGCTGGTCGAATACATCCTCACTGTTACAGTCCACCTTACAAATTTCGCAAAACGCAGACTGGACAGCTTTGGTTTTCTTTTGCCGCTTCTTCCAAGGTTGAGGATGGGCTGCTAGTTTGGGCCACATGAAGGATCCTGTATTAGCAACAGCCGACTGCTCTGTCCCATTTGGAGCTGAAGCCATGCTCATCCCCTGCTGCACTCAAATTTCGGATTATTTAAATCAAGCAAACACCTAAAACAAAATCATATCATCCCCTTTACAACTTTTTGAGTTATGGTTGTAGGGAAAAGACAAAATGCAGCAGCTTCCGATACTAATTTGTAAACCAAACCAGGTCCTCCCACTGACCTCTTCTAAATCTTCACTTAAATCATTAACAATTTGAAAGAGCTCTGAGATTATGCAGACAAAGTTCCTAATTATCACGGGCAATTAAACAAACCCAACTCTTAAATCAATTCAACAAGAAAATTCTCAAAAAGGAAACTAACCAGAAAATAGACAAGAAAAAGACGAACCACTTACAACAGCGGCAGCTGGATCCGAGCCATATTGCCGAACGGCTTCTTTGGCAGCCCAATTCGGCGGATTCGGATCGGTGAAATATCCAGATACTGATGCAGGCGGGTACGAGCTCACGGAGGCATAGGAATCCACCCCAGGTGGCTTCAGACCGGTGTTTGGTTCGGGGTAATAGAGAGAGGATTGAGATGGATCATACAGAGAGTAATTAGAAGAAGCGTAGTAACATGGTTCTATCTGTGATGGTGGATTAGGGTTAGCTTTGATGCCAGACCAAGCTGTGTACTCCATGAAATTGAGGGTGACTTTCAACTTTTGTATATAAATAGGTTTTGTTTGGTCATTGGTGGAGAGATTGGGTGTTAGAGCAGACATGAAATAACAGAAGCATAGTTGTGGCTTGGGCCATGGCCAGCAAGAATGGGGCTGGGGTCTAACTAGAATTCTCTTATATGCTTCAGTAATTGTGCACGCATGCAGCTTTTAACAATATAAGTCTATTTATAATAAAATTTAGACATTTTAGTCATTTAATTGAAGTAAAAAAATTATATTATTCTAATTAAATACTAATTGGTTAAAATAAGATATGATATCTAATATTGGTCATTATTTATTAATGTATCATATTTAATCTTAAAATTTCTCAAACTTTACAATTAAGTCCATCTTAATTAAATTACCTTTTTCTCTCATAAACTATTCTTTGTATGGGACTCATTAAGTTTCTAAATACGTTAATAATAGATATAAACCACAACATTAAATTATATTTAAGACTAGATAAATTAATCTCCTTTAATTTATCTTTAATTTTCTGATCAAATAATTTATATTTATATATCAAGATTAATATCTACCAACATATTATGACTACCTAAATATTATCAATGTCAAAATGATTTTGATTAATCTTTTTGTATATGATTTTTTTCTGTATAATTTAATCCATCATCACATAGTATTTCAATTAGACATAAAACATAAATTTATTATTTACTCTATTCGAGTCTAATCTTGTTACTTCTCCACCATTAATAATTGATTCTATTAATAATATTTGAAACTATTCTCAATATGATATGCCACCTTGGCAAAAAAATTTCTGAATTAGTATTAATTGAGAACAATATGATATTTTCCCTAATTATTTAAGGATAATGAATTCTATATTAATCACTCAACAATTTTCATATAGTTCATATTGTATTCAATAATTATTGATTGATTTACTCTTAGCTAGAATAGGTCATAAATAATATCAAAACATAACAATCTATATATAAGTTACTTTGAATATTTTCAAGTCAAATGATTAACTTATACAATTATAACAATGAAAATTTTCATAAATATACAAGTAATATTCTAAACAAAAATTTCACATAAGGTCAATTCAATAAGCTTGTTGTCTAATAAGTACCTACGTGTTCATTTAAGTATATTCATACTTTAATTTATGAGATTAACTACTTCTTTCAAAATGAAGAAACAAAACATATGCTAGGCTTTTTATGCTCTATTAATTTTTAGTTTTAATAGAACAATGATTAGGAATAATTTATAAATAGTACATAAATGTAATGTGAATCTTATAATTGTAATCTCATTATAATTTCAATTGTATAAAATATATAAATATAATATGAATCTTATAATTGTAATCTCTTTCATCTATAATGTACATTTATCTCATAAATATCTTATATATCATATAATTAATCAACTATGCCATAAAACTACAATCAACTTATTAGCTTTAAGGTACAAACAAATATAATTCTCATTATAAATTAATGTGAAGCAATTATGTAGTCAAGCATTTAACGTCTTTTGCCAACAATCCAAAATCAAGTAAAACTTTATTTGAATAGTATAGCCTTAAACTAATGGGTTGGAACAAGTGACTGACAAGACCATCCTATAAAGTCTTTAAAAAAAGGACTGATTAGGTGAAATATGGATTTGGTAGATGAACTAAACTTTGTGTTAAGGACCTATAAAATAACTCTAAGAAGGACACCATAGGAGTCATCATTTATCATAGCTTTTAATGTTAAAGCTTTAGTCCTTACGGAGCTCTCAATACTTAGCTTAAGGGCTCAAAGTTATGATCCACAAGTTAATAAAGACCAACTTATGATAGGTTTAACTATGCTAGAAGAAAATCAAGAGGCATATTTATGGCAACCAACTTATCAACAAATTTTTAAAGTCTTTAACCAATAAAGAATGAAAGAGAAGGTCTTCTATGAGGGAGACCTTATTGTAGGAAAGATAAACCTATCATATATTTTACAAGAAAAAGGGAAGTTAGACCCTAATAAGCCTAAGCTTATACATGTAAAACAAATGATCAAAATAGGCACCTAAATTTTGCAATATGTACATGGGATAAACATCCCACACCACACATTTGGGATAGGTGAATCTTTTTACTATTATTTATAGAACATATAAGCTATACACCATAATTTCATCAGGGCATAATTTTTCCTTTAGGTTTAATAATAAAGTTTTTCATCTTTATTATTATAATTGACATTTTTAGATCGCCTTAAACAAGAATGAGACTAAATGTCATCAATTAATATTTAATAGATTTGTCACCCTATCTTATTAAAGAAAAATAAATAAAAATTAAAGAAAGGAAATAAGAATAAGCTAATTAAAAAATTCAGAGGTTAAATTGTAAAACAGAGAAAATGTTAAGCACACTATTTTACATGCCTAAGTAGTTCCTTAGATCTTAAAAAGACTTTATAAATTTAGAGTTTGAGAAGAAATAAACTCGGGTATGATTAGAGCTGGTAATAGGTCAGGTTTGGCCTAAACTGTTTATAGTTCGAGTCTAGCTAAATTTTTTATTTCAATTTGTGTCAAGTATGAGGCCCAGATTGTTTAGCTTGAGCTTAAACCTAATTGATTTTTGAAAGACTTAAATCCCAATTAGGTTCGATATGTTCAATTTGATTCCAATTTCAATTTAATTTTGAAGATTTAAAGTTTGATCAAGTCAAGTTAGGCCTTAAAAACTCAACCCAAAATGCCTATTAATGAAAACAAAATTTTCTTGAAGGTCACCTCCAATCACCCACCACCATTATCTACCAAAATGTTTAATCTGAATAAGAAAAAAATGCACATTTATTAAACAAAGAAGAATATGCAACAACAGAGAAGAAGAAACTATACACACGACGTCAATTTCACTTCAACAAGTTATCATTTATTAACTAAGCGGAGAGCTTGCTTTCTTTCAATTAGAGGTGAAGGAAGTGAGTTGCATCCAATACCCTATTCAATTATTATATTTAAGTTACAATCCATTCATGTGTAGTTTCTTTCAAAACATCCACAGATAAATTAAGTTATGATGTTATTGTTATCTTCAATTCATTTAACATTAAGAACAATCAAAGATATTTCACATATATAAAGCTTTCACTTATAAATAAAATATAATCAATCTATATAAAGATAAATATTATGGTTTTCTCCGATTTAGACATATAAAACAAGTGGTTTATCATCATATTATTCAACATAATAAACATAATCAACTTAAAAAGTCAAAGATAAAAAATCTAGGTGATCTCGTTTTATAGTGATCCACTCAAATTGGAATGAAATGTAAGCTCTTCTTTTTTGAAAATAATCTCCCAATGTCACTCCAGAATCTTGTTCTTCTCTTGATGTCTTACCATGATCTACAATATAAAAGAATGGAAAAAGTCTTCTCCATAAAGGGTTTCAAGTGTATTTATAATAAAATATAGTGATGAACTCAATCCCAAGCCGTGTTATTCATTATCTCTCATTAGAAAGATTACATAAGTATAGAGACACTCGTGTCTTAAACTTTGTTAATTGTAGTCTACATTTTGCACATAGACATAGGTACTGACATTCCTATGTTTTTGACTTACATTCTCTTAATTTTGATTTATGGGAAATTACACGAGTATAGACATGTTTATCTCTAAGATCGTGTTTTACATTGTTTTTCTAATTTCATGTGAAAATTTTTATTCACTCATATAATTTGTCACGTTTTCAACTATGAATTATAAGAAGAACATAACTTGCAACATGTTCTAAAAAGAAAAAGTTTTGTGGTCATCACTATTTAAATAATAAAAATATTACTTTTTTAAATAAAATTCTCTTATTTAGTAAGAACAACTGTTAATGCCATCAAATGGCCACTTAATTGGTTCTTTACTAAATTTGAGATTTCTTCTTAATTTTTTGACAAAGCTCTTCAAATATGCTAAAATTTAGCTTAAAGCAATATCTTCAATAATTAATTAAAATATAATAAAAATAATTAATTAATGTAATATAATAAAGCACCTATAAATAGATATAGTGTTGCTTATTATGTATAATTAGTAATTACGAGTAATAGTGTATTTTTTTTCCTATATTAGGTTAAGTGCATAGGTTATATGTATATAACCCTTTGTAATCTTATGTTTAACGTAATTGGGTGATAAGAAGATTATCGATTCCTAAAAAATCTTTATGGTATCAGAGCCACTATCTATTGGAGGTAGAGTTTACTCCCTTCTGTAGTAGGTTAATATTGAAGAATAGTGATCCAATATACTGGTTTTTTGGCAAGTGTAAGAGGACACGTTTCTCTCCTCTCCTTTTGACACAATCATCACAGGAACACAACCTAGGGGAAGTTCAGCAATACCCAAGTTTTTGGCCACTATTCGTCTTTGTTTTTGGATAGACCTATTCGTCGGCCTTCTCTGATTTTGACTAACTACAATCTGGTCATTTTCGATGTTGTTGGTTTTTGGACCTCTCGTGAACAAGTTCTACTGTCGTTTCATAGTCATTTTTCTATTGTTCCTTTCGTCAGTTCTATCGTGCCATTATGTTAGACGCTAAGGAAGCTTCTAAGGAAGTAGAGAAACATTATCCCATTAATGACAGTCCCTGTCCTCTGATTAATCCCATTAAACTAGATGGCAGTAGCACTTATTTAGCTTGGTCTAGATCATGTTTGTTGTCTATCAAGGCTAACAGGCTACAAGGTTATATTGAAGGGAATAAGTGTAATATCCCGGTACCAATGGGAAGGGTAAAATAGGAAATATGGGTGTTTCATGAGAGATGGGAAATGCATTTGCATGTCCATGCATATAGTGACATACATATATTGTGAAAAATGAATTTATTGCACATGAAATTTTGTACATGCGTTCATTGACATTCCCGGTCTATTTGGTTATAACTATAATTGGTTGAGAATTTCGAGAATTATGGGTTATTGATCTTGAAAAATTATTTGGAGAGTGTCAATAATGATTTTTCAATTTTGGAGAATTTTAGG
>JANVCL010000006.1:33530519-33546118 GCA_026546855.1 Erythroxylum incrassatum
TGACCACCATTACAATCATGAGTTGATGAAAGTAGCCCCTCAAACATTACATAAATGACAGGTGAATCACTTTTGGCCGCTACCAGCATTCTCAATTAGCACTGAGGAATCACACTTGACAGAATTCAGTAGCAGCAGCGCAATGAATTCAATCCAATAACCAAAACATATCATCACTAAAGGGGAAGGAGAAAATGGAAAGGTCGGGGATCATAATAGACAATAATGTTATGATAGAGATCGCCATGAATATGCCATCCCAAAGAGGATTAGTACAACAACACTCAAATTTCCACACACTGTGGTAGCTGATGATGCCTTTTCATGCATATGCTCATTAAGAAGCAAGATATACCATGTCAAAGTACAAGATCAGGACATCAAACAATCTATGCCATCAAGTAAACGCCTTGAAGATTTTGATGCAAAGAAAGTCTGCATTTCTATAGCTAGATTACAAATAAATAAACTCAGATGACTGCTTAGCACTTTTAAACCAGGAATCATTCTTTTACTCGAATCAAAAGGTGGTAATGCTTACATGAATCCCTAAAACCATGCATTTATCAGGATTTAATCCTAGTAACTTCCCAACCATCAGGGCAAACTCCTACGGTTAAGTGAAAACTACTAGTTAAGCTCTAATTTCCACTATCCCCTACAATTCAAAACAAACAATGACAATAGATTCTCTTATAAATCCCTCTACAACCTTATCTCTTGGATTAAGAGCCTTTTATTGCCCAAAGAGCCAACAACAAAAAGAACGCCTTTTTACTTCAAAACCATAAAAACCCAGAACAACCAACGTAAACCAATAGCCAAAGTTCCTCAAATCAACCACGACTCAACAAGAGCACACCCAAAATGATCAACTTTAACCAAATTATATTATTACCTCGATGACCTGTGGGCGAAGTTGTCGAAGAAGAGCACGTATTTTGAAGCAGGAAGAGTCGATAAGTTTCTCATCGAAATACTTCCTCTTCCTCGACGGATTCTCCACCGGTGGTGGTTGTGGTGACGGTTCGGGCGTTACGGTCTTAGGTACCATGTGATTAGGAACTTCGACTTCGGGAAGAGATCTTCTGTTACAATAATTCTGTTCCAACCTGCTTCGTGTCCGACGTTACTTTGTAGGTTTAACACATAATACGATATAAATGTGTAAGTTCCTCTCCGACGACCATGGAAATCGTTTCGTGTTTAATAGAGCAAGCGGCCCGTACCGACTGCAAACAAAGAATTTAGTGTTCTTATCTTTGGAAGAAAAAATAAACCCGTGGGCATTACTTGGAGTTAGTGGGTTAATCTTTGACCCAGGAAAATCTCCGCGCCAAGAGTCACAGAAATGTGAGCCCAAGAATGGGCGATTTCTTGATGTAACTCAAGCTAAGCCCGTGTGGAGCTATATGGGTTACTAATGTAGAAGTAATTGGCTGAAGGTCACAGTTATGTTCTTAACAGAACGGGGCTTACATTGTGGTGTCAAAATTTTTGGTGATCTGGCTGTTCGCCCAAACCACCTTTTTTTTGGTTAATAAATGGAGAAAGAATAAACAGCGATCTAGACTAATCTGGGGATACTAATCCCAACGATGTCCTCAAGGAGAATTGATTGACACCCGTAGGGTGTGGATACAAAAATGGTAACCCCTATCTCGATTTTAAAGCAAAATTTGCGAGCCAATTGACATTCCTATTATCCTCGTTATAAATGTGGCAGGGTAAAACTATTCAGTTGCGACTGAGTAGCTTATTGATGCCCAAGACAAGCGGATTAAGAGACTTGATGCGGTTAGTGGAATTCGAGAGAAGACTAGATATAACTTGAGAATCCAGTTCTAATTTCACCTTCCGAAATCCTAAATCCTAGGTTAGATTTAACCCTGAATAGACACCCCAGAGTTCTGCTGCTACTGAGAAACACCGGCCAAGATTCTGGACAAAACCTCCTAGCCGATCACCAGCGCTGTTTCGAAGAAGTCCCCCTGCGACGGCTAATCCGGAAGAACTTTTGCGCGCACCATTTGTGTTCAGTTTCACCCATCCATGAGCGGGTCTATGATAGCTAATTTGTAACAGCTCAACCCACCCACTTGCAGATATTATCCACTTTGGGTTCGGCCATCACGGTTTTGCTTTTCTCCTTCTGATCCGGAAGGAATGGATGAAAACGCGTCTGTAAGGGAGAGGTTTCCATACTCTTATAAGGAGTGCTTCATTCTCCTCCCCAATCGATATGAGATGACAATGATCCTTCACCTCCCCCCTTAAGGGTCCAGGCGTTCTCGCTGACATATTGCTGGGATACTGACTCTGATACCAAATGTTACAACCCAGCCCACCCACTTGCAAATATTGTTTGCTTTAGGTCTCAGCCCTTATGATTTTGCTTTTCTCCTTTTGACCCAGAGGAAAGGGATGAATTAACTAATTTTAATTTTAATTTTAATTTTATTTTAATTTAATAACTCTTGTTATTTCAAAACGATCAATTTATTAATTAATAAATTAATTTTGATAAAATAAATAAATAAATAAAATTTTGTTTAACAATATATTTATCAAATTAAATTTCAAATTTTTCAATAAATAAAGATAATCTTTTTCAATAATATTCCAAATTTTATAATTTTATTCAATCTTTAATTAATTTTATAACAATCTAACACTAATTAAACTTTTTAATTCTTATACTTATTATTTTACCAGTGTAACTTTACTTGAATTATTTAAACACAACTGACCATTCAAGGCATATTTGTTTCCATTTGTGTTTTTTATTTTCTCTTTTTGATTTTAAATTTAATAAAAAATTCTATTTGTTTGAATTTTTATTTTAATATTTCCTAGTTTTCAAAATTTATAAAAATCACAAAGAGTAATTTTTATTTTTATAATCTAATTTACCATTAACTAAATCAACTAATTATATATTTAATTAACTAGATTAATTATTAATAAAATTACAAATAATTAAATTAAATTAAATAAACAAATAATTTTTATTAATAATTTATGGTCCAAAAGAGGGACTTGACATTGGTAGGATCCCAAAGATATTTGCAGACATGAAGAGGAGAAAGAGAAAACGGACATACATAAGCAAGTAAAGCCTATAGATGCCATAAGAAAGATTATCATAAAGATATACATGACACGATATGATGTGGCGGAATTATACAAGAGATTAAAATAAAATTAATTAATTAAAAATAATTTATTTTTAAGTTTTATTTAATATATAAATATTATTAATAATAAAAATATTACTATATGAATATTCACATTAACAATTAAACAAAAATTTATTTTTATTTAAATAATAATAAAAATCACCCCAGGAAAATAAAGATAGAATCAAATCCCCCTTAATCTTAAAACAATTTTCATGTGAAACAACAGAGCGGAGAGTTAAAGCAGAGGCATGCATGTCGGGAAACGTACATGCATCCATTGTTTCTCATATGATGATATATGATTCCAACCAATCTCTTCAAGCAACGAGAGCTGCAACTCATAAAGCTTCTTCTTTGGAGGATGGCCCTCATCTTTTATCATTCCATGCAGTACCTATATCAAGTGCTTCAAAGTTCATGTGAGCGCAAATAACTGCATTCTTTTCCAGATACCTTGGAAATTTTATCGTGAATTTGCAGGAAACAAAATGTACATTTTCGACATACTCGCTCGGAGAACGTACCTTAAGCGCTGTTCCAAGCCTTCCACGCCGTCTTTCGCGTATTACAGAGAGTGTGCCATATTTAAAGGACTTCATATTAACCCATTTTTGGAGTTCCTTGAAGTTTTCCTCAAACAAGTCTGACTGGCCATCGGAGCCTGTTGCGGATTGATCACCAGTCTTCCCGACGCCTTCTACACTTTCTATTCCAATTAAGCTTTGAGCCTTCTCACCCTGTTATATTTCAAACAGCAGTAGTCATTCCAACTTTTACTACCATAAATGTTCTGAACTCTCGGGACCATGATCAAGTAACTATCAAACATGGATGACGGCTGGTACCTTCAAAGATTCGATTTCTGCCAATGATAAGCCTTTTTGGTACAATGCTTCTGCTAATTGATCCCGGGCTGTCTCCATCTTCTTTTTGATGTTCTGCAGTAAAACACAGTACGAGAGCCTTTGCAAAATTCACTACCACAGCATTTGAAAGCAAATGCATGAAACAAAAGTAGTAGAAAGAATTTTCAATGAAACCCGAAACTAGAAGTAGGAAAAGCAATGTTAGCAAGGATAATATATTGAAACATGGAGCTAAACGACAAGCACTACAACTTTTTTGTTTGATCTCCTGTATGTCACATTAATTTTCCAAATATTACCAAAAAGTTGCAAAGTATCTAGAAAGTATTGTTAAGAGGGGAGGGAATTCGGAAGCATTGGTACGCACCTTTGCTTCCTCATCTTCTGGATCACTCTTTTGGGACAAGAACTTTGCCAACTCATCTCTATCAATACTGTCAATGACGTCGTTTGCCACATCTATAACCTGCAAATGGCATGTGAAAGCAAATTACTAATCAAACATAACACTAACACTTCGAAAGTATACACAGAAAGTGTGTACAAGAGATATCTTTCAGAAGCAAGCAAACAACTCCTGTTAAAAACAAGAAAATAGACGGGTGATAAACACTGTATCATGGAACTTACCTCTTCAGCTTGACGAATTTTATCCTCAATATTACTGCGAGAGAGCACACCTTCTAAAATCTTCTCAAGAAGTGGAGTATATTTTGGATATTCGGACTGCAAAATATAGGGCGGCTCTTATTAGGCGGTATTGTTTCGGATAGAATAAAGACCTAAAGGCTTGCAAATATAGACCTGTCTCCCTATTGCATAAACAAGAAAGACCTTCAGTTTATCTAACATTTCACCGTTAGGACCAATGTCAGAGGGTATTTCAAGAAGGGGAGAGAATAACAGAAACATAAATAAGCCTAAGACATGGAGAGTATACTTGAGGAGAAAGAAACAAGGGGCTGAGAGGAATGAGTTGGTTAGTTAGTGAGGGGCTGAGTTGGCAGAAGAGTTGGATTGTAACAGAATGTACGGAATAAGTAGTTTTGAGGCACAAGGAGGGCAGGAAGGAGGTATTGGGGAAAAAGAGAAGAGAGATACTGTAGGCAGAGGGAATTTTTATTCTTTCTGAGGAGCATTTCAGCTCTGGGAGATGGGGTGTTCAGTAGAATCACCTTTGTAATAGCAGTAGAGAACCTTTCTTATATTCAATAATGTACACTATCTCTAGTATATAAAACTAGAGTTCTAGGTACACTATCTCTAGTATAGGAAGGGAGGATTAGTTTTATATTGGAAAATTAAGAATTTAGAGAAACCAACCTTGATGCCACTTAAGATGTCCGATAGGGTAGATTTTTTGGAATCCCGTATGGCGAATTTGGAGGCTAGAGTCAAAGATATTCAGTCATCTATGAGGATGGCAATGGGGGAAATGTAGCGAGCCTTGCTACTAGAAATGAGCAAGATGATGGGTAAGAGACCAAAAGAAGGACAGGGTAGTGATACCTCAAGAAGGGGGCAAACTATGGCTGGCGAAAGGAATAATTAACATCCTCGACAATCAACTCTGATGGAGCATTCCTTTGACACTATGGAGGAATATAGGATGTCGGTATGTAAGGTGAAATAGCCTATGTTTGACGGGTCTGACCCTGTGGGGTGGATTATTAGAGCGGAAGTATACTTTGAGGTTCATAATACCTCAAAACCGGTGAAAATCAAACTAACTCTTTTAAGTATGGAAGGATAAACCATTTATTGGTTTAACCTTCTGAGGGAGACAGAGGTGGAACTGGATTGGGAAAATTTTAAGAGAGCTTTAATTGATCCTTATAGAGGGAGGCGATTTGAAAACCCATTTGAAGAGCTGTCAGATTTGCAGCAAATTGACATAGTTGACGAATACATCGAGGCCTTCGAGTTCATTTCGTCACAGGTAGGTCAATTACCGGAAGAGCAATGTATAAGATACTTTAGAGTGGGTTGCAATCTGATATACATAGAAGGGTGCGCACGTTTAGGCCGGTAAAGAGGTACCAGATTGTGAAAATCACGAGGGCAATGGAAGATGAGGTGAACGGTGAACATGGAGGTATCGAGAACTGTGATTCTCGACCGCGTGCATGGACTCAACATTGAGGGAGTCATTTTAGATCAAATTTTCGGGTCAACCTGAACCATAGGGAGTCAGATCACCCAAACCCAATGGGTCGAGGGAGATATGCTTGTGGATCCGAAGCGGGAAGAACTTGGGAAACATCCGGGTACCAACCCACAGGGGCGGATCCAGAAAGTTTTTTGAGTGGGGACAAAATTTTAATCGGGATAAAAAAATTTTAAGTGGGGGCAAATTTTATTTTATTGAATAAAAAATTTTTAAATAATAATATTTTTATATAATTTTTTTTTTTAAATTGGGGGCAAATGGGGACAACTTGCCCACAATGTACATCCGCCCCAACCCAACTCCCATGCGCAGAACAAAACTGTTGTACCACCCATGGCAACATCGATAAGGAGGTCGAAGGGAGACAAGAGAGTGTCGACGGAGAGAAACAGGGGGTTGCATCACATCTCTTACCAAGAACTCATGGATAGAAAGGCTAAAGGTCTTTGTTTCCGATGTGGGAAGAGATTCCACCCTCTACACCAATGTGCGAAGAGACAATTGAGATTGCTAATTTTGGATGACAACGAAACGTTGAATGAAGATGGAGAAATTATAGCGATGCAGGTAGATACGGAAGAGGAGGGGGAGGTAGCTTTAGAGTGCAAAACCATGGAAGTGTTCGGGGTTAATGAAGTGATGGTGCCCGAAACTAAAACAATGAGACTAGAAGGGAAGTTACAAGGGGTTCCTATTGTGATTCTGGTGGACAGTGGGGCAAGCCACAATTTCATTTTGCCTGAGCTATAGCTAGTGGCCTTGGGTTGACAGTAGAGATGAATAAGGTCCTAGGAATCAGATTGGTAATGGCTATAAGGTGACTAGTAAAGGAAGGTGTCTAGGGGTTCCTATTCTGGGTGAGATAGACTGGAAGGTTGATGCTTATGTTTTGGATTTAGGAGGAATGGATGTGATTTTAGGGGTTGCTGGTTACAGACATTGGGAAAGGTCATCGTAGACTAGAAGGAGATTACCATGCAATTCCAACATGAGGGACAAAAGGTGGAGTTATGTGGCAAGGCAGAAACCAAGGCAGCACCAAGAAGAGGAAGTGTGTACCCTGAGGATTCAGTATCTTTACGCGGTCTTCTTGCAATCTTAAGTGGTAATTTCCTATTAGTTGAAGGAGTAGCTATAACGGAAGAGCAACAGATTTAGCTTAACAGAAAAGAGGAAAAGGAGCTAAACCTGGAGTTGAACCAATTTCCGGAGGTATTCCAAGAGATTCAAGGGTTACCTTCCCAATGAAACCACTCTCATTCTATTGTTTCGTAGCAGGGACAAGGTCTTATTAGTGTGAGACCGTACAAGTATCCATACCATCATAAAGATGAGATTGAAAGGCAGGTTCAAAAACGTTGCAAATGGGCATCATTCGTCCTAGTCCTAATGCTTATTCCAGCTTGGTAATCTTAGTCAAGAAGAAAGATGCCTCAGGGTGAATGTGTGTCAATTATAGAGCGCTAAATAGGGCCACCGTACCAAACAAGTATCCTATTCCGGTGGTGGATGAACTCTTAGATGAGTTGCATGGTGTAGGTTTCTTCTCTAAATTAGATCTCAAATCAAGGTATCACCAAATTAGGTTCAGGAATGAGGACATCCATAAAATGGCTTTCATAACACATGAAGGCCACTATGAATTCCTAGTAATGCCATTCGAATTGACCAATGCACCAGCTACATTTCAGTCAGTAATGAATGATATTTTCAGACCTTTCCTTAGGAGGTTTGTTATGTTTTTTTTAATGGCATTCTAGTATATAGTGCTGATTGGAATACTCATCTTTTACACTTAACGAGTGTCTTGGAGGTCTTAAAAAGACATCAGTTTGTGGTTAACAAGCAGAAATGCAGTTTTGGAAGGCAAACAATGGAATATTTGGGTCATGTTATTTCCGAAAAAGGGGTAGTGGTTGATCCAGCCAAGGTTTCAAGTATTGTGAACTGGCCTATTCCACGAAATGTTAAAGGGGTGAGGGGATTCCTTGGGCTGACAGGATACTACCGAAAGTTCATTATGAACTATGGTAAAATAGTAAAACCTCTCACTAAACTAACAAAGAAAGAAGGGTTTCATTGGAACTCAGTAGCTTTAGAGTCCTTTGAAACCTTAAAAAGGGCTTTGACTACATCTTCAGTATTAGCTCTACCAAAAATTTCCCAATCTTTTAAAGTTGAATGTGATGCTTCCGGGAAGGGGGTAGGTGCAGTTTTGATGCAGAATAGGAGGCCGATTGCATACTTCGGCAAAGCTTTATCTGAAGGAAATCTTTCTAAATCGGCTTATGAGAAGGAACTAATGACATTAGTGTTAGCGGTGCATCATTGGCGCCATTATTTGCTGGGCAGACCATTTGTGGTTTATTCAGACCAAAAAAGCCTTCACCCTTTATTGCAACAAAGGGTGTCCACTACGGATCAACAATGCTGGATGGCTAAGCTCTTGGGTTATCATTTGAGGTCATTTATAAACCAGGTCCAGAAAACAAAGCTGTTGATGCTTTGTCACGGGTGTATGAAGAAGGTGAGTTGAAGAGCATCATTTCTTACCCATTGTGGGCTGATAGATGAACCCTCCAGTAGGAGGTGGACCAAGATCCTATTTTAAGTGGTAATATAAAAGATCTACAATGGAATCCAACCTCAAGAATAGGGTTTCTATGGCACCAAGGAGTTCTTTTGTATAAGGAAAGGTTAGTGATTTCAACTCAATCCACTTTCATTCCAGTACTCCTAACAGAGTTTCATTCTTCCCCTATCAGAAACCATTTAGGTTTTCTAAGCACCTATAGGAGAATTACAAGCAATCTTTATTGGATTGGTATGAAGAAGTCCATTCAAGACTTTGTCAAGTCATGTGAAACATGCTAAAGACAGAAATATGCTGCCACATCTCCTAGGGGTTTGCTGCAACCCTTACCAATTCCCAACCAGATTTGGGAAGATATGTCAATGAACTTCATCACGGGACTCCCTAGATCTAAAGGATATGAAGCAGTGCTGGTCATGGTGGATAGGCTATCTAAATATGGCCATTTTATTCTATTAAAGCATCCTTAAACTGCTTAAAGTGGCTGAAGTGTTTGTTAAAGGAGTAGAACGTTTACATGGAGTTTGGTTATCAATCATAAGTGATCGTAATCATTTGTTTGTGAGTTATTTTTGGAGGGAATTGTTTCAACTACGGGGTATTATGCTTAAAATGAGCTCCTCTTATCATCTAAAAACGGATGGACAAACTGAAGCTCTCAACAGGTGTTTAGAAACCTATTTGAGGTGTTTTGCTTCTGAACAACCAAAGCATTGGTCCTTTTGGATCTCATGGGCAGAACTATGGTACGATAGCTCTTTCCATGTGTCTACGGGTTCAACTCCCTTTGAAGTGGTTTATGCGAAGAAACCCCCAACCTTGGTTCGGTATTTACAAGGAGAAACTAAGGTGGAAGCAGTGGCTAGAGAGTTATTGGACAGAGATGAGGCTCTACATCAGCTCAAATACAATTTGAATAGAGCACAAGATCAGATGAAAAAGAATGTAGATAGAAAAAGAAATCCGCTGTCTTTCCAGGTGGGAGCATGGGTATTTCTTAAGCTCCATCCCCACAAACAGCTAACGGTGGCCTGACGTATTAATCAAAAGCTGGCGGCAAGATACTTTGGACCTTTTTAAATTCTGGAAAAATATGGAGCAGTATCATATAAGCTTAAACTTCCACTACATTCTAGAGTCCAGCCGGTGTTTCATGTGTCGCAACTAAAGAAGGCCGTGGGGAACTACATTGTTGAGACAACCTTGCCTGAGGGAATGGAAGTGGAGTTGGAGGATGTTGTTGAACCTGAAACTGTACTAGCTAGCAGAGTAATTACCAAGGCAGGAGAATCAACACGCCAAAGGTTAGTTAAATGCAAGGGCAAACCGATGGAGAATGTTACATGGGAGGATGAATTCGTTCTTCGCAGTCAATTTCCTCAAGGCTGCTCTTCTAGAAGTGAGCAATGTTAGGACTAATGTCGAGGGTATTTCAAGAAGGGGAGAGAATAACAGAAACATAAATAAGCCTAGGATGTGGAGATTATACTCCAGGAGAAAGAAAGAGGGGGTTAAGAGGAATGAGTTAGTTAGTTAGTGAGGGGTTGAGTTGGCACAAGGATTGGATTGTAATAGAATGTACATAATAAGTAGTTTGAGGCACATGGAGGGTAGGAAGGAGGTATCGGGGAACAAGAGAAGAGAGATATTGAAAACAGAGAGAATTTTTATTCTTTCTGAGGAGCATTTCAGCTCTGGGAGAAGGGGTGTTCAGTAGAATCACCTTTGTAATAGCAGTAGAGAACCTTTCTTATATTCAATAATATACACTATCTCTAGTATATAAAGCTAGAGTTCTATCATTCACCTTAAGAGAGGAAGACAGTTTTTTCCATTCCAAGCATTCTTCCTCAGTATCCTGTTTAAGGCTTGCAAGAACTTTAATTTTTGCATCTCGAACCTGAAAGGTAACAAACAGTGACTAGAAGTGAACACAAAGATTAGAATTGAAAACCTCAACAAGTAGTAGGCTAGAAGCTGTACCTTAAGTGAAGATAATAGTGAACTAGAAAATTCAAGAAATCCAATAAAATCATACAAGTGCATAATATGGATAACAACTTGCATACTGCTACTAATAGAATCTACAGGCAACAATATTTATTGATTATAAAGGAATGGGGTGATGATGCTATAATTTTACAATGGCTATTAAGCAAATTAAGGACTACTCTCTCACAAAATTTATACTTTCTTTTTGGGATTAGGAAAATTTGTTAACAAGTGTGTCAAGTACCTCTTTTTCTAATCTTTCAGACACAGTTTTTGATGATGGTGAAGAACTTTTCCCCTTGTCCTCATCAACCTGTTAAAGTAATATGGTATAAATCTTTGCATACATAAAATTGGCTTTATATAGATTCATACTGGAACAAGCACATGTACTTGTTGCTGCAAAAGCCACTTTTCCAGAAGGAAAAAGAGAGAAGGGCACCTTGGACGGTGGCATTACAAAGGAGACTTGGTATGACACCGTCTTCTTTTGGGGATCCTTCCGCCCTTCCTGACCAACAAATGACAGCTTACTATACGAGATTGACCCCACTAGCACAGATCCTTGCGGTGCACTCTAAATTTCATGAACATGATCACACAAAACTTATTAAAAATTCTATTTTTATTAGAGGAGATGGCAGGCAGAAAGAAGAATGCAAACCTTTGGCAACATGTCTTTTGCTGGTGGACCCACATATAGTACTTCTTTCTTCCTATAACATAAAAATTTAAACTGTAAACTTGGTGATAGAACAACACAAAAAGAAACAAACAACCTATTGGAAACAAACTGTTAGGGGACCAATTATACCCTGGAATTAAAATTGATGATTTGAAAGCACCATTTCTCATAACTGGTCCATCAGGTTCAGAGAAAAAGTTCAACCTAAGTACGTCCTGAATTAAGAGGAGACAGGTTGATTACTGAACCAAAAAGGGAAATGATAGACAATTACAGCATAAATAGACGGGGAACACCAATGATACAAGGGAAAGCAAACATTTACAGTGAAGTACCGTAAGTGGCATTTAACTTTAAGCTACAACATACAGAACGCAGTGTCAGAGAAAAAAAATTTCCACCTTCTTCTCCATCTTTCTCTCAATAAACAAGACCAACTGCTTCATCTTTTCCAAAAGTTGGACATTGTAATGCCTGAAACATAATAGAGATTGATATTAACCGGGCATATTTTGACAGATCATTTTGAAAGTTCGAAGTTTAGGATTAGCTTACTGAGGAAATAATTACTTAAGGGAAACTGGTCATACCTCAAATATAGTTGTAAAGTGTATTCACCCTTGGGTAGCTTTGTAGATCTTGGATAGAAATCACCCATTGCATACACACGCTATGGTTGGTAATAGGTAAACAACAAATGTGAAAATGGATATCAGATTGCCCCATCGAAACATAAAGAAGAAAAATTGTAATTTAATGTTTCAAGTATATGAGAATGCTTTCAGCACGAGACAAAATTCATTGCCAATTCAAAAGATTTATGCAATAAAGGTCATTCAAGTATTGACTGACGAAATTTCATCAAATGAAGCAATATAAAGGAAAGTTACCTTGTTAGTGTCAGAGATCATATAAAACAGCGATTCAAATATATTATCATGACCGACATCATTAAGAAATGGTATTTGAGGCTTTACTTGAGCTCCATCTTCCAATTTGAACTTGTAACTGCAGAACCAAAATGCATTAAAGAGTGAAGATGATTACAGTGGAATAGTAATAAGTAAGAAAATAACCACAACTTACGTCAGTGTCAGTGCTAATGTCTGTTTTCCAGAGGGTAGTTTGTCACGTTTCCCTGTAAGAGTGGTAAGCTTAGCATCAGTTGGTCTATATGGTACTCTGATCTGTGAATCAAAGACAAATGAAGAAAAGTGTTAAACATCAGTTGCTTTGAGATGGTATCATGGTTTACGAAAAATTGAAACAACTCAGATTTATATTAGAAAGGAGTAAAGATCCTTACAGCCAAGAACAACAATACAAAACAATAGATTTGTACCTTATCTAGAGTACAAGCAGGAGCAAGTTTCTCAGATGACAGCAGCGCTTCAACGCTAATCCTGACAGGTGCTTCACTTCCATCAAGTATGATTTCTTTTTTGTCGACATCAATCCCATGAAAAACAATCTGAGCAATAAAATAAGAACCCAAGTAAGTATATGATGAACCCAGGGACGGAAAGGTTACTAATGGTGATATTTCTCATTGTCAAACATTCTATTGCTCGTTCCCTCTAACAAGAAAACCCGCTGCATGATATGCAACAGAAATGACTATTTACTCTATGCCATAAAATTTTTCAATGCACTAACACGAACAATGGAACATAACGTACAGAAAAAAATCAGAACTTGTTACCTCAAAGTCTACAATAGTGGTTTGATGGCTTCCTATGCCACTTGACCAAAACTGAGCAACAGCCAATTCCAAGGTTTGACAACCCACCACAGGAAACTTAAAACTTTTTGAAGCAGGAGAAGAAAACGTTTCAACACTCCCCCATGTGATAGGTCTTTGCAGGGGACAAATCTGCAAACGAGAAGCATGTTAAAGCAATTTTTCTTACGAAGACAAATACTTGCTGTAAGCCATACCTGAACAGCATGAACAAAAACTCGTCTCGCAGTATCAAACCCCGAGGTTCGCAAAGTTGCTTTAACCCAAGTAGCACCAAAAGGAACTTCTATAAATCTCCTTTCAATATGGCCTATTTATGCAGGACAAACATGAAAGATTGAAACTAATTAATCCTGAGCATTCAACCATAAATATTGGAAAGGTTGATTCATCCTACCTTTGAAGCAGACAAATTCAAAAACTTCAAGCAAGTTGCTTTTGCAGTAACAAATACCAGAACGTTGTACCAAAACATTGAAGCTTCACTTAAATATTTTCGAATGCGTATTGCAACATTAAGGTAGGTTAATTCTGCTCAATCAAGGGTTAGAGACTAGAATAGATGATTAAAATTTGATGTCAATTGTCTCACCGCATAATAAGGAGTGTCTCTACATGAGTTCTGTAATCATTTTTTTGTTCAATGTTCAAGGTGATCAATACAAACTGGCATTTACAGAAACTTTTATACATCCTCTTGATTCTCTATCATAGACATTTGTCTTCTTTCTATGACGATGGGACAGAAAAATGAAATATGACATTCAGGATTGATTTATCTTAACCAACGGCAAGCAATTCGTAGTATACACAGAGACTGCTTAAAAGACATTAACTTCATGTTGTCAACGAGTATAAAAAAACAAAAATGACCTGGAAAAAACGACATATTGGGAAACAAAACAAGTGGAGGCCGGTTCTTCAGAGTCATAGGCTTCGTTATAGTAATAGGGATCCTAAAAAGAGGACCACGCCATCGTGCTTTGCAATCAATCCCGTATACTTTATGATAATGTAGACCATCACTTAGCTTCGTAGGATCAATCACTATGCTGAAAGCAGGAAGGAACACATTGCTGTCATGAACTACCCTTGGACATCAAGAACCCACATTCTTGCATAGAAATAAGACAAATTGTAGGAGGCAAAATGCTGAATATTCACATGAAGTGCAAAATAGTGATGCAGCAAAACAATATAGAGAAGTTCAAATAAGAAGCTTGGTTAAATATGTATGCACTATTATCAATTCACATACAATACAATTGTTTCTCTGGGTATCCACCAAATGGAAAGAAGGATATGATGTGATAAAAAGCCTTTCTTAGGAAACAGGGTGCATGAACAGCCAATGACTGGTGATAACATAGAGAAAATATCAAGAATAAAACAGGGGTTAAATTAGGTGAGACGGGTTGTAGACAAAATAAAGAAATGACACTTCAAAAGGAAAAGGTGCAGAGAAGTGATGTTAACTCACTTGAAGCTACGCCCATTATGAGTGAGGAGGAGATACTCAGGAGCTCTTACAACTGCCTTTTCTGAAGAATATATTTCAATGCATTCCTCAAAAGGAACCAATTCCTCCAAATTACTTGCACCTTCATGAAACTTTGGTTCAACTTGCACAGTCCACTGTTAGAACACAACTTTAACTGTTATGAATGAGAAGAGGGTATTGAGAATATTATGTTTGAATTCCAAAATACTTATCACTATCGATTTTGACACAAAAAGGCTGATACAGCATCAACAGCTTAATTAGCCCTTGACTATAGATGTCTATATGCCACACAACCAACATAACTATCCAATATGTCAAGTCGAAGCTGAAAGTTTTACACAATGAAACATCTTAGACCAGAAAGGAAAACTAACGCAATTTCATGATGACAACAATATTAACAATAATAGTATAATACACACCATAGAAATTTGATCAACCCCCAAACCCAAACATAACACATTGTTGCACCTTAGCTATCATTAGAAGCTTAGTGAGAAATCAATTAACTTAAGCCCCAGGCATAGCAAGAAATAGGGAAAAAAACATCGAGGAAACAAAAAGCCTAAGATAACTTTTTAAGAATCTCAAACAAGGGCTGGGTGTAAATCATTGAATATTACTAGACATTGATGCTGAAGAGTATCAAGGGCAATAATCAGAGAATCACCAAATGCAATCAGACGTCGTGAAAGCCATTGACAGAATTTCTAACATGCAAAAAGGTTTGAATGATGGATCTGTAAAGATATGAATATATTCACATGTATTTCAACAAGTGAAAAACAAGGTGGACCTCAGTAGGTTGTTGGCAAGCGCTAGCCTCCCTCAAGTAGATGCCTCGTGAAGTAGGAGCTGACATCAAA
>JANVCL010000006.1:33575573-33593075 GCA_026546855.1 Erythroxylum incrassatum
ATGTTTCAGGTTGGTTTCGATTTTTGAAACAAATTTGTATTAAGCTCTTGTGATATAATGTATGTTTGTTTAAGATTCTGGAAATTCAGGTATGAAATGTTGCGTACATTTTGGAATGTTTATTTTTGAATGCTATGCTTTCACAAAATGTTTTTGATTGTTTGTACTGTCTTGTGTGACATCCACATATCCTCCTGGAGGGTATTAGGGTGTCACAGTAAATGGGAAAGATTATGTGTTCCTAAGAAATTAGGTGGCATGGGTTTTCGAGACTTGAAGTGCTTTAATCTTGCGATGTTGGGCAAGCAGGGATGACGGTTTCTAACATATCCTAATTCTTTAGCAAGCCAGGTGTTCAGGGCCAGGTATATCCCGACTTCGATCTTTCTTCGTACTAGCGAAGGAAGAAATCCCAGTCTTATTTGGAAAAGCATAATCTCAGCTAAAAGTATTCTACAAAAGGGTGTTCATTGGCGTGTGAGCGATGGATCTTTGATTGGGGTGTTTAAAGATCCTTAGTTACTTGATGACTCTAACTTCTACGTGCTCTCGAGTCCGCTACAGGGTGTGTCTGATATGAAGGTTAGTGAGTTGATCGATCCTATTACTTTGAATTGGGATCCTGCTTTGATAAATGGTATCATAGCCCTTCAAAAAGTGTCACTAGTTTTCCAAATCCCCATATCTCCTTCCCGGCTGAAAGATACTTTTTGGTGATATCATACTAGCAATGAGATTTATAGCGTGAAGTCTGGATATAGAGTTGCTATGACTCTAGTGTCGGAAACTCAAAACTATGAGGTAATGGGTCCGTAGAGTGGCATTGGGGTGTTAATCTTTCCCCCAATGTTAAAGATTTTGCTTGGTGTATTTTGCGTGATTTTGTTTAATGTAAACAACACATTTTTGTGCATGGGGTTAATTTGGACCCTGCATGTTCACGTTGTGGGGCTATAGAGACCATCGATCATGTACTGATTACGTGCCCTCATGCTCGCAATGCATGGACGTCCTCAAGTATTGCCTTACATAGTGATAACGTTAAAGACTGTATTGTTGATTGGCTTCGTGTAGGTAGCTTTGAGCTTGGAGGTAGAGCCCTTACCATTTGTTGGAGTTTGTGGTTTCATCGAAATCTTTTTTGTTGGAAACAACAAGACATTCCTCCATATTCTATTGTGGTTTTTGCGGATGATTACTTGCGCGACTGGAAAGCAACGAAACTTACGTTTGGGCAGGTGCAGGTTGTTCCCAATACGCCCAATGTTCCTGTAGGCTGTCAAAAACCTCCGATTCGATAGGTAAAATGCAATGTTGATGCCTTGGTTGATAAAAGACGAAACAAGTCAGACTTTGGGGCTATCCTTCATGATCATCAGGGCTCCTTTATGATGGGCTTTTCGGGGCATTTTCCTTCTTGTACCAATGCCTTACTTACTGAAGCCATGTCGATCAGAGAGGCTTTAACCTGGCTTAAAAGGCTTAATTTGGATTATGTTTTGTTATAATCAGATTGTGTAGAGATTATTGATGGTCTCAATTCTAGTTTTGCTAATCTCTCTAAAGTTAGTGTAGTGCTTTCTGACTGCCAGGAACTTAAGACTCACTTTCAGCATCTGTCCTTCATTTGGACGCCTCGAACTGCTAATAGAACCGCTCATTCCTTAGCAATGGTATCTTTATTACATGCAGATCGGTTTACTTGGGCAACGACGCCAAGTTTTCTTTCTTCTATTATTTTTTCTTATGTTGATTCAGTTTGATGTAATTTAGAGGAGGTCTAGGCTTGGGTGTACGGGGTAAAGCCTGTTGGCTTCGGGTTTAGTTAGCCTCTTCTATTTCGTTTCTTTGTTGCTTCGGGACAGTTTAATGTAAAAAAAAAGTAAAAATTGACAAAAATATAATATGTAATTGCCAAATAACAAAATACTAATTTGACATAGTAAATTACGTCAATTGCATTATCAAAAAACATAACTTCACGTCATTTTTTTTGTATAAAATAAAAATTTAAATATTTATCACCACTTTTTAAAGATTGGAATATTTAATCGATCAGTTTTACATATTAATCAAATTTTATAATATTAAGTTATTATTTATTTTATTGATAAAATAATTATATTTTATGGAGTAATAATTATAAATTTTTATTTACAATAAATACGATAAAAAATTGTTTATAAATATAAAATCTAATTAGCAAGGGGTGGTCGAGTTGGTAAAGTGGAGAAGCATGAAACTAAAAGTTAATGTGCTCGATTCCTTTTATCTATGTTATCTCGTTTGAGCCTATCGTACAAGACTTGTCTAGTGCGAAATATTTAATTGACATAATTTACAGGTTATTGTGACGATCCAAAAGCTTACCCAGCGCACATCTAAAAAGTAACGATTATGGTTCTTTCGTTTCAAAAATAAACAAACAAATAAATAAAGTACACTTGTTAAGGGCAAAGCTGTAAAAATGAACACAATCCATTTTCTCGCTTTTCGTTTCAATCTACGAGAATTGAGATCGCAGCAGACAAGAGTGGGCTGAAGAGGAAGAAAGTCTTTCGAGCTCTTCCAAGTCAAGGTCAAAGAATATCTCTTCAATCTTACGAAATTTCGGTTCCAGAGACTCTAAATCTTTCAAAAGTCTTTTCTTTAGATCTATATCTGCCGAAATGCATACACTTTTTTCACGTGTTTTACCGTACATGTTCGGTTAATTGTTAGATTCACAGAGTTAGATGCTATTGCGTTTATTATAGTGTTAGATGTTAGAGTGGAAGAGCAGAATTGGATTGTATGAGCTTTGGGTGGTAGTTTGATGTTTGTATGCTGAGAAAATCGAGCGGATAGTGTAAGAGGAAGTTTTGACATCTTTTATTTGAAATGTTTGGTTGTGAAGTTAGTTGCTAGTGCGTTTATTATAGTGTTCGCTGTTAGAGTGGAAGAGCAGAATTGGATTGTATGAGCTTTGGGTGGTGGTTTGATGTTTGTATGCTGAGAAAATCGAGTGAATACTGTAATAGGAAGTTTCGACATCTTTTATTTGAAATGTTTGGTTGTGAAGTTAGATGCTAGTGCGTTTATTATAGAGTTAGATGTTAGAGTGGAAGAGCAGATTGTATGAGCTTTGGGTGGTAGTTTGATGTTTGTATGCTGAGAAAATTGAGTGAATAGTGTAATAGGAAGTTTTGACATCTTTTAGTTGAACTTTTTGGTTGTGAATTAGTGTTTGTTTTCTTGAACTGAATATGTGTGAATATATTTGTTTGTGAATTGGTGCTTGTTGTGTTCAGTCCATTGGAAACCTGAATTCTTTCTCATATGTTTGATTTTTTCTTGATGAGGAATACCATTTTTATTATTTATGAAGGTTTGTTTTTAGTTTCAGATTTTTAATTCAATTGAGAAAGTCAAACAAGATTGCAAATTTAGATTTCTGTTTTACCTTTGTTTTACTTCAGGTTACAATAATCTGAATAATTCGTTGTTATCTTGTTACATAGTTGTGTACAGAGAGCTAAATTGTGTACAGGCTGCATCCACTGATTAGTGGATTTCAGTCCTTTAAATTTATTATTACTAATTGAATCAAGTGTTCATCCAATTCAATTACAGTTTTGACATTGAGTAGCTTCTTCTTCCTTTCCTTTTTTTCCCACAGGCTTGACGACTTTCTCCTATCAATTGTCTATCAAAAAGAAAAGAGAAATTTGGCTATTGGGCTTATTTCTTTTTATGTGTGGTGAACAGGCTGGCATTCTTGATATAGTTAGTTTTTAGAAAGTCAGCTCTTCAATATGGAGCCCTTGTGGAAGCTCTTTTATCTATTGGAACCTGCTCCTGTCACACTCATTGTAACAGCAGTAGCAGTGACATTTGGATCGGCATTTCGAGCTTTAAATTATGGGAAAGAAATGGAGCGAAACCGTGACCTATCAGAAGCTTCAATTACACTGGACAGGTCTCAAGCATTAATGATCCCCATAGTGAGCTCTTGCAGCCTACTTCTGATGTTTTACCTGTTTTCTTCCGTCTCACAACTCCTCACTGCATTCACGGCCATTGCCTCTGTTTCTTCCCTGTTCTTCTGCTTCTCCCCTTATGTTGCCCATATTAGATCGTACTGTGGTCTTACAGATCCATTTGTGTCCCGGTGCTGCTCAAAGACGTATACACGATTCCAGGGGTTATTGTTGTTGGCATGCTCTATTACAGTTGCAGCTTGGCTCATGTCTGGACATTGGATATTGAACAATTTGTTGGGGATATCTATATGCATTGCTTTTGTAAGTCATGTGCGTCTTCCAAACATCAAAATATGTGCACTGCTCCTTGCATGTCTGTTTGTATACGACATATTCTGGGTGTTCTTCTCAGAGAGGTTCTTTGGGGCAAATGTAATGGTATCAGTAGCTACACAACAAGCATCAAATCCTATTCATACAGTGGCTAATAGTTTGAGTCTTCCTGGGTTGCATCTGATAACAAAGAAGCTGGAATTGCCCGTGAAAATAGTCTTCCCCAGGAATTTGTTGGGCAGTACAGTTCCTGGAGGAAGTAATGCAGATTTCATGATGCTTGGCCTGGGTGACATGGTATGATTGTTTTTCAAGATAATGGTATTGTTTTTCAAGATAATGGTCTTACAGCAGCATTTTACCATCAAGATGCATGGATTTTTTTCTTTTTTTGGCATCAAATTTCCTGCATATAATACCAAAAATTTCTTTCAAGTGATTTTTTTTGGGGTTCTGCTATATGGTTGAAGAATTTTGATGGAATCTTCACCTACAACGATATTTCTGAATCATCATTCGTCCAGCATCTGCTCCTTTTTGGTATTGTGTTCTGTCATCTCTTTTGACACAGTTGTTATTGCAGGCTATCCCTGCCATGCTTCTGGCCTTGGTCCTTTGTTTTGATTATCGAAAGAGCAGAGATCCACTAAATCTCATAGATTTACATTCCTCAAAAGGGCACAAATACATATGGTATGCTTTTCCTGGATATGCAATTGGATTGGTTACTGCTTTAGGAGCTGGCATTCTGACTCACTCACCTCAACCTGCGCTTCTATATTTGGTACACCTTTCAACTAAACTTGTGCAATTCTTGGCATTTTGGTTGGAATTTTACACTCTGATATTTTCTTTCTTTCATTATTACACGTTTTACTATTATTCTTATTTATTTTTTTGCTTTGATTGATCTTTGTAACTTCATTTTAACATATCCACCTATCGTTATATTTCTTTTTTTAACATTTTATTACACATTTAAGTGTGTTAACCTCATGCTATCTACCAATTGCTAAATGTTAGCCTAGTTGCAAGTGTAGAAAGCATTATGATATCCTCGTATTGAGAAACTTATGAAATGTTGCTTCTATGGATGGTCTTAATGTCCATGATTGAGAATCTGTCCAAGTCAACTAAAAAGTAGCATACTTCTCCTGATTAACCATTTCAGTTTCATCGATCGTGGCAAATTTATTCTTGAGCTTAATTCCTTGGTGGAATTATGCAGGTGCCTTCCACATTAGGACCTGTAATTGTGGTCTCATGGATTAGGAGGGAGCTAGCTGAAATATGGGAAGGAAGCACGCCAAACCCCAGCGATAAAGCTCGTGAAGTAGAAGTTTGAGCCGTAGAATCTCCCGCGAAGTTTGCAGGCCCGGTATGAGAAGGAAACTGTAAATTCACCACCTCAAACTTCTATCCTTTGAATACCTGACTAGAAGAATTATTGTTTACTTTGTAGAATCAAGAGCAAGAGATTCATTGCATCATTTTTCTTTAAGTAAAGTTATTGTTACTCTCTTCACAGCTCTCTCTTCTGCTCCAAAGATCTTGGTCTATAGGGACCAAGTACAGTGATCTAATTCTATGGAACTGAACTGTGCAAATGAAACAGCATGAAGAGGTCACCTCCTCTTATTTGCAAAGCATAACTCATGCATGGAAGATTTCAAAACAAGTTATTGGTTTGGCTTCGGGTTCAGGATGGTCGGCTCACTCGAACAGTTCAGTGTCGTTTTGATAAAGTTCAAGAACCTATGGTCCTGAGTCCGTTGAGTTTTGTGTCACATTTGAGTCGAAAAGAAAAATTATACCAAACTCTTAACTATAGGTAACTTGGCCTGTCGCTATTTTGCCATATCTAATATTAAGTTATATCTAATAGTTACAAAATTTAATCGATTCAATTATTAAAAATTGCAAGCTATTTTATTTGAATTTTATTTTTTTGTTTGTTTTATTTTAATAATTTATGTTGTTAAAAATTGATCAATTTATCAATTAATCAGTTAAATTTTATAAATTAATAATTTTTTTGTAAATTAAAATTAATTAATTAATTAATTTTTATTTAATATTTTTAATTAAACTTTAAATTATTCTGTAAATAACTTTATTTTTAATTATATATTTGATTATTTAATTTTATTAAAATTTTAATTAATTTTATAACAATTTAATAAAACCTTTTAAATCTTAATTTTTTAATTAGTCAAACTTAACTAGATTTACTAAATCCACTTTACAGCTCAGGTGATATTTTTTAATATAATAATAATATTATAAAATTTATCAAATAATTTGTAAATCCTACCCTTTTTCGAAAAGACATGTCGTTTGATGTTTTTAACTGTATAAGGACAAAATGCAGTTTTAGATAAACTCATAAAAGTGCTCAGTCACTCTGCTATTATCTCGCTACGATTGTACGCCAAAACCCTTAGAAATCTCCTTCAATATTCAAATTAATTCTCAGTCTCTGGGATTTCACCTTCTCCTACTACCACCTTCAATGGCTGCAACTTGTTCTCCGACCTCTCTCCAGATCCGGTTGGCCTTCAATTGCAAGACCGGTAAGGGATCGCCCGCTGTTTTCCCACGGACGCTTCGAATTGGGGATTTCGATCGTAAATGCCGAATTTTTTGTGGGAATGGAGTGGAAGGACGTCGTAGTCGGAGTTCGTGGGTCGGGTGGGTCTCCTCGGATGACAATTTCGCTGGATGGACCGATTCGGATAGCGAAGAGCAGACTATTGAGTCGCAGAGAAAGAAATGGGTTGGAGGTATGAGAGTGGCTCATTATTTTAATTTGGGTCCTTTATATCAATCTTCGTTGTTGAAGTCGTTTTCCTTTTGACTGATTTGAATGGTACTGTTTAAGGTAGTTGTAGTAATTTCAGTTTTACCTTGATGAATTTGGTTTAATTGTGTATATTAGTTTAGTTAACATCTCTTTTAATGAGAAATTAAGTAATTTATTGTGAAATTGTTTTAGGAATATGGACTAATAACACTTTGGAAGTAGTTTTCAGGGATGGTGGGAGCTGGAGTAGCTGGGGTCGTTATAATGGCCAGTCTTACATTTGCAGCATTGTCTTTAAGCAAGCGAAGATCAAGTAAGTAATTTCCCTTTTGTTACAATAATAAAGGGTGAAAGTCTAGAGATTTTAGTCAAATGTACCTGTTTTTGCTTTTATTGATTGGAATATCATTGTCTGTATGCAAAAGTTGTATTCTGGCATTCTGCTGTGTTGATATTCCATGTTTAGGTGAAGAGTGGGGTTCCAGGAGTTCGTATATTTTTTCACTCCTTATTTGTTGTTGTAATGAATAAATTTATTGCTACATACAGAACCAATACAACAGATGGAACCTTTGACAGCTCAACAGGAAACTTCATTGCAATGTGAAAATGATTATAATGAAGTTGAGGAGAATACGAGTGAGGAAAAGAGCGTGAAGCCTGATGATAGTTATCTGGAGAGTGATACAGGTATACAAAATGATCTCTCTTCATCTTCGGTACTTCATGATGCATCTAGCGAAAATAATGGTGGTCAAGCCAGTGAAGTATTATCAACGGATGAGGATAGACATGGTAGAGAAGAAAAGGGGGTTAGTGATAATGTTCAAGAAGAGTTACAATATGAATCTGCTTTTGATGACAAGATAGTTGTTAAGAGGACTCTTGGTTCGTTGGATGCGCCAGATTCTGAAATAGCACTTGAATCTAATTCTCAAATTGACCAAAATATAGTCAACAGTCAACCTGATGACTCATTGGATGCAATAAGCCATAATGTTGACAGAAATAAACAATTACTTGGATCAAATGTTGAAGAGATACCTGATCCTTCACCAATTTCTTCCAATTCAACTGCTGTCAAATCCCCAGAGCCTTTAGGACTGACTCTTCCAGTCAGTTCAGAGTTGGATACAGTTCCAGAAACTCGTGTTTTAGTACATGATAGGGAAACCTTATCCTTGCACTCAAACCAAGAAAACCTTGACGCAAACCAGACTTTGCATGTCTCCATTGAGAGAAATACTTCATTCCCAGAGGTGAATGAATCAAAAAGAAATGAGACTTTTGAAACAACCGCTGCATCAGCTGCAGACAATTCAATAGAACACATACAAAATTCAGCTATTGAAAATGAGATAAATGGCAGAACATCAAATCCTATGGGCATAAGTTCCTTGTCTTCTGCTGGTATACCTGCTCCATCCGTGGTCTCTGAATTTTTGAAAGTGCCTCCTGGAAAAGTATTAGTTCCTGCAGTTGTTGATCAGGTTCAAGGGCAAGCTTTGGCAGCATTGCAAGTGCTGAAGGTACTTTTACTATATCCTGCATGTGTTTGATATTCTGGGATGATTAGTTAGTGGTGTTTAACTTGTAAATAGATGAAAAAATGACTTGCGTTGTCTGATTGAAATATCCTTTTCAAGGTTATTGAAGCTGATGTTCGACCCAGTGATCTATGTACACGCCGTGAATATGCTCGTTGGATAGTTTCTGCTAGCAGTTATCTTTCTAGGTGCGCATCTTTTAATTGTTTGGTTGTGGAATTGGAGGTTCTTGCATTGGTGCTGCCAGTCATTTGGACATTTGATTATGATTGTCTTGCAACTTCTTGAAGGAGCACAGTATCAAAAGTATATCCAGCTATGTATATAGAGGATGTCACGGAACTTGCATTTGATGATATCACTCCTGATGATCCTGATTTCCCATCCATTCAAGGTGAGGATTGTTTGTAAGCTCATCGATTAGAACCCTGCTACTTGTCTATTAATATGGAATTGGATTTCCAGGTTTGGCTGAAGCAGGCCTGATATCCAGCAAGCTTTCAAATAATGATATGCTATCTCCTTCAGAAGACCAAGGTCCATTTCACTTCCTCCCTGAAAGGTGACAGCATTTCCATGTTGACCTGGTCTACTCAGATTTTCTGTTTCCTTAGGTTGTAATTATCCCCAAGAGATGGGTTGTAATTATCCCCAAGAGCTGCAATCAGTTGTCAGGGAGAAGGAATTGATTATTATCAATAGTTAATTCAATCAGGATGCACCTTTGGTTGCTTAAGTTACCTGCAAAACATTTTTTTTTATAGTTAGGACGCAAGCAAGATATTTGAATATGCATTGATAAGGCCTCTATGATATATTCTTCTCAAGCACTATATCATGATAAAGTGCTTTATCTTATTTTTTCTAATGAATAGGCTGTTAGAAGTACTCTGGTTGTCTCTTCTAATATTGTACTGCTGTGATTCCCTGCTGCAGCCCTGTATCACGTCAGGATCTTGTAACTTGGAAGATGGCTTTAGAGAAAAAACAGCTTCCAGAAGCTAATAAAAAGGTTGCAAAAGTTCAAAGCTTTTTGGCTATAATTATCTTGTATAATTTGAACACAAGATGAATCTTGTCTTTCTATATTGACTATCTCTTTACTGCTATGTTGCTTGTATACTTGGATATGAAGTGTTGGATACGGATCTAATCTTTTATTTTATATAGGTGTTGTACCAACAATCTGGCTTTAGAGATATTGATAAAATAAATCCAGATGCATGGCCTGCCCTTATAGCCGATTTGTCTGCTGGAGATCAAGGAATTATATCACTTGCCTTCGGTGGGTCATGTCTAGAGAATTCTTTCTGAATCATATGATCTTGATTATTGATTTGTCTGCTCTATGTCCCCCATATACTTAGGTTGCACAAGACTTTTCCAGCCTGATAAACCCGTCACAAAGGCGCAAGCTGCTGTAGCTCTTGCAACTGGTGAGGCTTCCGAGATAGTGAATGAGGAGCTTGCCCGTATTGAAGCAGAGTCTATGGCTGAAAATGCTGTTTATGCACATAATGCTCTAGTAGCTCAGGTTGAAAAAGATGTCAATGCAAGCTTTGAGAGAGAGCTTCTCTTGGAGAGAGAAAAGATTAATGCTGTGGAGAAAATGGCTGAGGATGCAAAATCTGAATTAGAAAGGTTAAGAGCTGAGCGGGAGGGAGAAAATGCTGCTTTGATGAGGGAACGTGCTGCTATTGAATCAGAAATGGAAATTCTTTCGAGGTTAAGACGTGAAGTGGAGGAGCAGTTGCAAAATCTTACGGCCAACAAGGTGCAGATATCATATGAAAAAGAAAGAATTAGCAAGCTCCAAACAGAAGCTGAAAACGAAAAGCAGGAGATTTCCAGGTTACAGTATGAGCTGGAGGTAGAACGGAAAGCCCTGTCTATGGCCAGGTAAAAATAGAAATATTGATGATTACAGATTTAACATCGTGGACCATAGTTATGTGCATATTTGCTATTGATAGCGATTTCATGTTTAAGTTACGTGCATCTAACATATTAAGTTGGCTATGTTGGCTTAAAATTCTTTTTCTAGGTGCTTTCACATAACATTCCCTATTTATAATGACTTTCAGTGTGTCGATGTCCTACACTTTGGGGATTTAACATTCCGTATTTTCCTGTGTAAAACCATAGGGATAAGTGGCATTCATTTTCAATTTTGTTACTCAGGGCTTGGGCTGAGGATGAGGCAAAGAGAGCTAGAGAACAGGCAAAGGCCTTGGAAGAGGCAAGAGATCGTTGGGAGAGACAGGGCATCAAGGTGGTTGTTGACAGTGATCTTCGTGACGAGAGTACTGCTGGAGTTACCTGGCTTACCGCTGGACAGCAATTGTCCACTGAAGGAACAGTTAGCAGAGCAGAAAACTTGGTGGATAAGCTCAAGTTAATGGCAGATAATGTAAGAGAGAAGTCTAGAGGAATAATTGATAGGATCATACAGAAGATACTCTTGTTCATTTCAATTTTGAAGGAGTGGGCTATTAGAACAGGCTTACAGACCAAGGAACTAAAAGATGCAGCTGTATTGAAAGCTAGTGAATTAATGCAAAAATTGAACCAGAACACGGGGGAAATTAGTGTGGATATCAAGGAGAAGGTAAGAGGATGTGCAGAATATAGTTCGGCCATCATGGAAGGTGCAAGGCGTATGGCAGAGGACTGCCGAGATGGAGTAGGAAAGATCACTCAGAAGTTTAAGCCGTGAATACCCTTTCATTTTGCTTCATATATTAATAAGATCTGTCACTAGTCACCGCCTAAACTTCTGTTTGTAACATTTGTTGTATCATTTTTACAAAATTGCACTTAATTTTCAAAGTTAAATGGGTCTTGACTCAATACGAATGTATTTACCATTCACATGGAATGGTTTTGTTTCTTGTAATATTGTCCAATAAATGTTGTGAACAACTTCCGAGAGATAAATCGCATTTTCAAGTGAATAATTTAGCTCAGTGAAGCTAATTGGGTTTGGCCACATCACAAATTTATGATTTATGTAATATGATGTAGATAAAAATTGAAAAATCATCGTTTGATTTCATTTGAACAAAACAAAGCTCAGGGCATAAGATTCAGTCTTTAACAACAAAAAAACGTCTGACTAGTTTCTAACTGCAAAACAAAGATTCAATTCATTGCAGACTTTAAAATTGAGAATAGCACTTCACTTCTTCTTCTCAGCACCACCACCGGCTCTGCAAAGGACATCATCAGAGCAGAAAGTGAGAAATTTGTACAATACCATTAATATGCCAGGTCGAAGATGCTTAGGAATCGGAATTTGGATTTACTCAGGTGGAATACAAGATATTTTAGAAATTTACCTCATCTTCCTGAGAACACTGGACATCTCCTCTCTCTTCTTCTTGGCCCTCTTGTGTGTGCCCAACTTTCTTTTAGCTACCTTCAAGGCACGCTTATCCTTGCCAACTTTCAAAAGCTCAGTTATCCTCTTCTCGTATGGAGCAAAACCAGCAACTTCCCTGATCAAAGACCTCACAAAGTGGACTCTTTTGCTCGTTTTCTGAAAATAAAATTAAAAGATTTAAGTGGCTTATTGAACATAGCTCCAAACTTCAAGACAAAGGACTAGGCCAAACAAAAATGTGCCCGTTTACTGAAATGATTAAATCAGTAGTCATGCGGAGAATCCTAATTTCTCATACAGGGGATCCAAAATGTTTTCTCTCAGTTCATCATACCAACCCAGAATCTAAAAGTTACAATTAGTAGATCAAAATATAGGGCATTGAAATCGCCATCAACTTACTCCTTTGCGATCAGATGGGCGTGGAGGCAATTCCCTCTTGGTGACAATGTGGCCTTTGTTCAATCCCACAAAAAGACCAGTATTAGGCTGTTTTGGAGCCATTACCTAAGACCAACAACAGTTACTCAGTCTATAAACCAAAAGCACTCAATCAAGGAAACCCCTAAAACATAAAGATGAGAATTTTTTTCTTTAAAATTCTTAGCACTAACAACTGAAATGCTTTGACAACCTCAGTCAAACACCTGAAAGGATTAATGAGTTATCAAAGATCATACCACAAACTAGATCAGCTAACAGGTTTCAGTGAGACAGCAAACAGAGGAAATGAGATAGAAGGTACCTCCCCAAAGTTGAAGCAGCGAGCGAACGGGTGAGGCGGGTACAGACGAGTTAGGGTTTTGGTGCGTTTGTCGACCCCTTTATATAGATACCAGAAGTGGTAAAATAAGTGAATGAAGAGGGTGATTGTGTCAAATTAAATTTAGACAAACGGTGTCGTTTAAGTCTTTTAACCTTCACCATCACACTTTATTGGATGTGTATTATAATTTAAATAACTTGTGCTTTATTTAAATTATAATTAAATCACTATTTTTTTTTGCACAATTCTATTTAAATAACTTATTAGCTAAATTGAGAAATCTACATATCCTAATTATTATAAAACCATCTAAAATTGCACTTCAAATATTGTTATTGCACTTAGAAGGTGATCAAGTTAGTGGAGTAAAGGACATGAGATCAAAAGGTCCTGTGTTTAAATTCCTTACTTACGTTATCTAAATCGAACCTGTCGTACAGAATTTGTCTAGTGCGGAGTATCTGGTTGGCGGAATTTGTAAGTTATTGTGTCAATTCGAAAATTTACCTATTATACATCTAAATGATAATGATTGCAAGTTTAGATTTATCAATAATTAAAATATATTTAAAATTAAAAGTATTCTAATTTTTTCCTAATTATTTAAAAAATAAAAAGGAGGAGCACACAAGGTGTACTTTTTGGACAAAAGCATCAACTCTAAACATTCTTTGGGAATATAAATAAAAAGGGTAAGCTTCGGCCTCATGAAAGTGAGAGCCCATTGGAGAACTAATCAACTAACAACCTGAGCTTCTCAAACTTCACGCATAGATAAAGGTTCTGTTGAATTTGGCCTGAAACTTATCATATGGGTTTTGTGTTTTCTCTGCCACTCTAGATCCCGTTCATAAATGGCTTCCCTTTTGTACATTCTTTTCTTTGTTGCGCTTACTGATCCAGTCTTCTGCTCTTTTGCAGAAAGGTAAAGAAACCCATCTCTGTTTCCTTCTACGCTACGTTATCCGACTGGTTTCATAGGATATAATTTGTGATTTGATATAATTTGTGATTTTTGAATGAATTTTGCAGTGAATTATGCTCAGATTGTATCTCTTTCATCGTAATTTGATTTTGTCCTCGATCTCTGGCTTACAGTTTCTGACATTTTTCTTCAGACGAAAACCAGTGATGTGAATCTTCTTGTGTGTTAATGGGTTGTAGTTGTTTATCCTGATTATCTGTTCTCAAGGATAAAAAACTAGTCTTGATTTTTCTGGACTGTACGAGTTCTTAAGTCTGGTTTGTGGAGTTATGATGCTAACTTCTTTTCTCGCGAAGAAAGATATGCAGTGATTTTTCATCTTTGCATATGTTGATCTATTAATGATTATCCTCTGATCCTTGTTATCTATTGTTTTGAGATTTCATTCGTAAGTTCGTTAAATTTTATGAGTTGTTTTCTTTGGTTGGTTAATTGTTTTTATCCCATGTCAAGCTTCTTCTTCTTTTTTTTTTGTCTCCTTTTATGTTCAGTAGCAGGAAAGAATTGAGGAACAAAGCGCTAAACAGTAAACTTGGAAGACTTAGCTTAACTCGAGGCAACAGAGTTGATCCATCGCAAGTAGTCCAGCTATCTTGGCGACCGAGGTCAGGTAGTTCGATTAACTTTTGCATTGTTCACTTTTTGTTATAGTGGATGGCTCTTGTAATTGTCATTGCTTGTATGTTGTATTTTACATGTCTGAGTTGTTTTTGCTTCATTTTAATCTTTAGAAACTTAGATTCAATTGTGAATAACCAAAGCACGCCCTTCATTCGCAATGCTTGAATGGTTTTCCGACCAAGAGTATGACATTCTTTTGCTTTTCATTCAGGGTTTTTTTGTACAAAGGGTTTTTGACAGATGATGAATGTGATCATCTTATTTCGTTGGTATATTCTTGTCTGATGTTTGCATTATTACTTTCAATACGCTGGTCGTCGTTTGATTTCTTGGAGATAACTTGAAAGTACTTCCTTTGATCTCAGTCACAAGATATAAAAGAAGCATCTTCTGGAGAGGGTCATGAAAGCTCAAAATCTCTTTTAAGAATAGATGTAAGTGGTCATATGGTTCCATCCTCCATTAGCAGGTTTTTTCGGAAACCCCATTTATTCCGATGTGGATGACAAGCAGGCCTATATTTCTTGGTTTGTGTAGTTGGGGCTAAATATTCTTTGCTTGTAGATGATAATGTGCTGTAATCTATTGTCTTCCCCATTTCTCTTCATTCTTATAGAAAATGCGGCATCTTACAAAGTGTAGTTGGCCAGTAAAATTTCTGATTTCTGATCCATCTTCATGTTTGTTTGCCAATCTTAGGAGTATGTTCTTTCAAACATAGCGTTTGGCCAAATGGTGCTAATAAATATAAACGCTTAGTGTTCAAGTAGTCTGTTCTGTCCAAGTTCGTCATGGAGTTTCTTCTTCCATAGTATATGGATGATCCTGTCAGCAAGGATCACAATTGGAAATCGTATGATTGTCCCTAGGGCGAAACATAATCAATTTGAATTCTAAGTTCTCTTGCACTTAGTGTAGTCAGTTAACGAATTAAAGTTCCCTGTAGGATTGATCAATGTTATCTTTGGCACTTCAGGATGACAAACTCGCAAGGATTGAAGACAGAATTTCAGCTTGGACCTTACTTCCCAGAGGTAACACTATTTTGTATTTTAAACTCCGATGCGGTTTGATATTTCTGTCCTTAATCTGACGTCTATTGTACATTAGAGCATGGCAATGCACTGCAGGTAATGCGATACGGGCTTGAAGACGTCAACCGCAAGTTTGATTACCTCGGTAACTTCACGCTGATCTCAAGGGAGCCTTTGATGGCAACTCTTGTTTTATATCTCTCAAACGTCACATCCGGTGGCGGTATTCTCTTCCCCGATTCAGAGGTCAGATACAAATAGCACGTTAGCAATTTCTCAGTGAATCTTTAAAACTGATCCCGTCATTCAGTATGATCCAAATTTTTGCAGCCAAAGAACAGCATCTGGTCAGAATGTTCAAAAGCTGGCAACACTCTGAAGCCCATCAAAGGGAATGCAATCTTGTTTTTCAACGTGCATCTCAATGCATCTCCAGACAGGAGTAGCTCCCATCTAAGATGCCCTGTCCTTGAAGGTGAAATGTGGTCTGCTACCAAATTCTTCTACCTAAGACCCATTCTCGGTGGAAAGGCTTCAGTTTTGGTTTCGTCCGAATCAGACGGCAGCGAGTGTGCCGATGAGGACGAAAATTGTGCGAGGTGGGCTGCTATCGGGGAATGCCAAAGGAACCCTGTCTTCATGATTGGCTCTCCTGACTACTATGGAACCTGTAGGAAGAGTTGTGATGCTTGTTAAAGAGATGGCTGTTCACACGTATACACTTCTTCTTCTTCATATTATTATATGATATGTTGCTTCTGTCTGTTTCATCAGAAATTGTTCTTAGCTTATGAATCTCAGGAATTAGTAGCTCATAGTAACTAGGACGAACTCGGCTTTGAAGATTGAGAATTATTCTTGAAGTTTAAGATTAATTTCTTGCTCTAATCCTTTCACAATTTCTTTATGGGCCGGTCAATTATAAGAAATTGACCCGATTCAACTCGAAATTAATGAATTAAATTATGCTTGACCTCAAATCTAGGTTCGGCCATTGCCATATTACTTCCAAGAAATCAAAGACAATTGTTCAGCTTGAGAAGAAAATTTTAAGGATGACAATTTAGACCTAATTTGAATCGATTCTTAAACTATTTTCAAACTATTTAGACCAAATTTTAAGAGTGACAATTTAGAGCTCTGAGGTATGCCAAACTTTCAAGTCAGTATTAAGTTTGGAGGGTTGGCCCAAATGGTCCAAATTGATTAGACAAAATAATGTTATTTGAGTTTGTCTCGACATAACTATGATCAAAACTTAATCTTCAAAAATTATGTTTTGAGCCAAATCGAGCCTTTAAGCTATTCTAAAATTTGGAATGTCATTTCAAATGGTCAAAATTGATTCAACAAAATGATAATGTTTATTTTGGGCTCAGCCATAGCACAATTGAAGCTCAGCCCATAAAAACAAGTTGTCGAACTGAACCGGACCAACCCTTTCTTATCCCTGAGAACTTGTTACTTTGTAATTCGTCTAAGGCCTATTTAGTTGAGGGGTTGACAATAGAAAGAGATGGAACGTAATACATTTCGATCGTTTAATTGAGAGTTTCATAATAAAATAGAACGTAATGGAACAGAAGTAGAGGGTTTCATGTTACGTTTAATTCTCTCATAAACAGTGAAAATAAGAAATTTTCGATTTGAGAGTTTATGATGGAATGTAAACAAATAAATACATACTATTTAATATACCCTCAATAATTTTTCTTAATATCAATTATTTTTCTAACCCTAATCCCCCTTTTCTCCATACTTATTTATTACGGTTCACAAAAATTGTATATAGCTAATAATATTTTTATATTATTAATAATAAATTTTATACAATTAATAATAAAATTTTTATTGAAGAAAATATAAAATATATTTAAAAATTTATTCTTTAATTGTTTGTATATATTTCTATATAAATAAAAATATAAATAGATTATTTATAAATATAAATCAGAATAAAATAAATTTTTAAATAATTAATAATAATATTTTTAAATAATTAATAATAAATTGCATATAATTAATAATAAAATAATAAAAATTTTATTATTTTAAAATAGAAAAAATAT
>JANVCL010000006.1:33599793-33614464 GCA_026546855.1 Erythroxylum incrassatum
AAACTGTCTCTTGGAATTTTCCACAGTAGAGGAGCAAAGGTCGAAATCGATAAATGAACTGAAATAAATAACAGACCGTTAAAAGGGGAAGTAATGAGACACAAATTTTTCCATGTAAAGATACACAAGTATTAATTCACATGTTCTAATGAAGTAAGGCTTGCATTTCTGGCAGCATTCGCTTAACATTGTGGAATCTTGAATTTGCAGTACTAGCAGAGTTAATTTTCAGTGGTCGCCATGGCCAACATATATGCCTGACCTTATGACGGCTCCGCTCTTTGGCCTCTGCTTCTTCTAGTTGCTTTGTTAGCTCCTCAATCCGATCACGAAGTTCTGCACTTCTGCCATCAGCCAGCTGGAGAGACCTCTCGGCTGCTGCCTGGGCACCTATAGCTGCAGCTGCAAGTTCTTCTTTCAATTTCAGCTTGCTGTTTGATACGTCCAAAGCAGCCTTTGTTTTCTCCAGTTCTTGCTTTAATATGGTTACCTAATAAACGACAATGATTCCATGATAGCGCCCAGAATCAGAAGATATATAAAAACCTGAGATAGAAGAAGGGAGATGACATAACATCTGACTACCATACCAAGTATGAACTTGAGATCACAATGTGGATATATATGTGGAATGTGCTAAAATGAAACTAGAATTACAAATTACAATGATGATAAGATTCGTATCTCAAGATACGGCTAAATGCAAGTTAGCACAGTAACAACAGGAGAAACAGTAAGCTCTAATTTTCAGTTATCTGAGTTCTGTAATTATGTTTTCAGATCACGACCATCATGTGATGTCTATAAGGTAACTTGGAATTTCTAACAGAATAGCTTTGGGACTAAGAACAATGAGACTAACAAATACTGTCCCATAAACACTAGTTGCAAACAACAATGAGACTATAACAAATAAATGCACTTTGTATAACACATGCGCTGCCAAAAAATAGCAATCCAATTAAGATTGGAACATAGTTTACCACTTTATCGCGTTCATCAATCTCCTTCTTCCCAGCTTTTACTTCCAACTCGCAAGCTTCCCTCCATCTCGCAACCTCTACTTCCATTTCTTTTATTTCCAGTAGGAGTTCCTCAACCTTATCAGGTCCAAACAAATGATTGCAGTCAGCAAAATCTAAAGCACTACTTCAGGGGTGCACAAAGAAGATTTTTACCACTAAAACTCGATAGAATAAATGATTACATTTTGAGCCAATATCCTTTCTCTATCTTCCAAGTTCTTTATGTATAATCTGTCTTCTGCAATTTCCTGAGCTTGTTTATTGGCAAGGCTCTGAAGCCGCTCAGTGTCTGACCTGGCATAACATAACCATTAATAATCACAGCTAGCTAAACAAAACCATATGAATTATCATGCATCCAAAGATTCTAGTTGTCCCAGCCATGATCAGATCACTTCTTTCCTCAGAGTTTCATCTTATCAGTATTTTGTCTTCATATCTCTATTACAAAAAATTTGCCAATCGAAGGTATTGCAGTCTGTAAATAAGGTACCTAGATTCCTCTAAAGATCTCCTCAATTGACCGATTTCAAGGCGTAAATTCTTCATTATTCTCTCCACAGTTGAGGCCTGATGAGGAATAAAACAGGTATCAGAACCTCAGGCAGTTACAGCATATTGAATCATCAGCTTGGATTATCACATTTAGCATCACTATAACTTAACTTCAAACACTAAAGGAGTATAATTCACTCCATAACTAGGACTTTGATGGGATGAGAAATATAGCATACCAGACTGACAACTTCCTCTTCACATTCACTACTATCTGATTTAGTACTTGCAGTAGTACTAGCAGGAGTAGCAGAACTATTAAAGCTCGAACTCTCCACCGGTTGCTCAACATTTCCACTTCCCATCATGAAACCAAACCCCACTCTCTGCAACCCTCTTTCTGCAATCTGCAACAGAGCTACTCTCTTTTGCTCAGTGTTCCCTTTTAGCTTATTCAAACTCTTCTCTACTGCCTCTTTCTCCAACAAAGCAACTCTTAACAAACTATTGATATCACGATTCTCCTCCGTCAAACTCACCACACTATTCTCCAATTCCTTTGTCTCCTTCATCTTCTTCTCTTTAAACCCAATTATTCTAGTTTCTGCCTCTGTGACTAGCTTTGAAATTGAGGTGATTTGTTTTCCAACGGCCATTGATTCGCTTTCTAGCTCCAATTCTATACTACCCTCATCGTTATTTGACACATCAATCACACTTTCACTATCCAATCCCTCTATCACACTTTCACTATCCAATCCCTCTATTATCCTCAACAAAGGCTCCTTCACTGATTTCAGGGAATCCAAAGTCTCTAGCAAAAACCCATGTTTGCTTTTTAAGTTTCCAAACTCAAGTTCCAGTCTTTTGATTCTTTCCCGAGAAAAGTCCACTTCTTTTTCGAGTTCTTCGTTTCGACACAACTCCTCACCCATTTTTTTCAAGAACCCATCTTCCTTTTCCTTGAAAGAGGCTTCAAACTCTCGTAGCTGACCTCGAAGCAAGTCTCTTTCGCTTGAAACCTCAGTAACAACAGTCTTGAGACCAGAAATCTGACCAAGTCCCCCGTCTATCTCGCTCTGCATCCTAACAACATCTTCCTCCATTGTCGCGCATCTCGATCGGAGCTCTTCATGGGATTTGCGGAGAGAATCGAGTTCAGCAAGAAGATCATCGTAACTGGGGATCTGGGGATCGCTTGGAGGATCAGAGCTGTTGGTTTGTTTTTGCGAGACGTCTTCATCGTCGGCTTCCATGTTCCATCGAACAAAATACGATTACCAAGTTCCATGAGAAAAGATCAAGAGACAGACACAAAAGCAACGATTTTGAAACCTACCAGTCAACAACAGAAACATCAAGTAAAAGAACGTCAGATGAACACAAAACCATTGGAGTTAGATAACTTAGATTGGATTTTCGGCGGGCACTTGCTTACTTGCAAATCTCGATGGAAGGTCTCTTGGGCTTCTCTAGTTTGGCCCACAAACCATTTATACATTCAAGCCCAAAAGCTCCAAATGATTTCCGAATCGTTTTTAATTAATTATGATTTTGAGATAAATATATTTTTCAATTTAATTTAATTTAATTTAATCATTAAATTTTGTTAATTAATGTATAATACGTCAATTTAATTATATATTTAATTTAGATATAGTTAATATCAAGCAAAATTTCTGTTAAAAATATTTAATAAACTTAAATAAATATTTATCCATTATAACTTACAAAGCATTACACACACATATATATAATCATTAATAAGTTTCATTGTTATTAAATAATAAAACTTATAATTTATGTATACTTATTTTATAAATTTCAAAACATGAAATATTCAATACTTTAGGCTCCGGCCAACCTCTTTAAAACAATAAACAATACAAAATTCGAACTTAATGATTAAGATTCAATCTAACTTATTGTCATTTATATTCACTGTTACAATACAATAATTCAATCATAAGATTAATATCAGAATTCAATCCAACTTATTATAAGATTCAATCCGACTTATTGTCATTTCTATTCATAGTACAATAGTTCGATCATAAGATTAATATTAAAATTCAATCCAACTTATTGTTGTTTCCATTCACAATTTGAGCATAAGATTAAAATTCAATTCAACTAATTTGAGCGTAACATTAAAATTTAATTCAACTTATTGTCATCCCTATTTACAATACAATATTCAAAATGACGAAATCGCTATGAAAGCATTGATCTTTAGATAAGATAATTGTGCTCCAACGAGTAAATCCAATCAGGGAGTTTGGCACATAAAAGGATTTACTTGGGTTGACGAATTGTGCTAAAAAAAAAATCACATGTTCGAGCAATAAGTACCTGGCATTAACTAGGAAATCAAAATTACTACAGTAAAATCTGGACTAATAACTAAAATGACCTCTCCCCTAAAATCTTCCTATGGCAAACAGAAAAACAAAAGACTAAATGAAACAAAGACTTACTCTGCCAAAAAAAGACCCTTTCTCCACTTTTTCAGAAGACCATCGGTAAAACTGGAACCTCTGCTAAGAATATAATGATTGATTGAACTGTGCACATTTGTATAATCAAAGTAATGAGAAAACCTAAAAATGCTTCCTCATCTTCTTTAGGTCGAGTTTCTGTGTTTGGGTATATACTTCAACTTCACACCTCTCTCAAACTTTATTCTGGACTTCCGGCTAACAGCTCCAGTACGATCATGTGCCGGTATATTAATAAATTGATTTGGATCATTTCCGGAAGGGTTTACATTTCTAGTATCGGAAAACTGGGAATCAGCTAATAAGCAGCCATTCTGAACTTCTGGACAACGAGGAGGCTCAAAGTTTGGGGTTAGTACCAATGTTACATGCTCAGCTGTGATGGCCTCCTTCCACCCTGTGCAAGACACTGCAGGTTAGAGTATTTTACAAGAAAAGGATTGTAACAGATGGTGAACACATTTAACTTACTCTTTTCCAGAAAAGCTTTTGCTAATTTGCCGGAAAACTGTAGGCCTCCGGGAAGAGGACTTTCATCCATTGATGGATTACTTCCCATTTCACCACAATCATCCACAGAACACATTCTTAAACAGACTTCGCTGGACAATGGTTTCTCCTCACCCTCACCAGTAGACTCATCAGTCTGAGATTCTCTACCACTAGTTTCGATCAGTGCTGGACCCCTGCTTCCAATTCGGCTCACAGGTCTCCAGAGCTTTATTGTTGATCGGTTAGAGACACAGGGAGCATCATCATGTCTAATCTTCTCCTGAACATTATTTATCTTTCCCACTTGATGATCCACCGGACAGTCATCTTCAGTCTCATCCAGATTGTTACCCTCACAATGACGGCTATTCCCCAGCGTGACATATATAGAGCCAATCAGAACTTCACTCTTCTTAACCTGATCCAGTTGGCTTGTTGCTTCTATTTCAACTCCAGTTCTTGAAACCTCTCCATTATATTCAGGTTTCACTTTTCTGCTCCATTTGTTGCCATTAAGTATAGGCACTTGTTTTACATCCCTATAACTTCCAGGCTTCGACAAAGTGCCAGGCTTCGATGGCAAAACATTGTGAGTTGCATGGAAACCATTTGTCAGGTTATTTCGTTGTAATTTTCTAGTCATGCTCCAACGTGCAACAGCTACGTGCCTGCAACCATTTCCTTGATCTGTGCACCTTTCAGAATTATGACCTGCGTACAAATCAGTATATCCACTGCTAGAGCCTGTCTGAGCCTCTAAATCCACAACTTTGTCATTGATTGGAGAAGGAAAGTGTTCACGGGAAAAAGATACATGATCTGGCATCATATCTGGACCATGTGTATCAGTATCAGATGCAGAAAATTGGCTTGATTCTTCAGCTGTTGGCAGTGCCTCCAGGCCATCATCACTTTGCTCCTTGGCATTTGCATTCTCATCTTGTCTTTGCTCCTTAGCTTTCTGCTCTTTCTGCCTTAGTTTTTTCTGCCTCTTCCTCTCCAAAAGCGCTGCTTGCCTGCAAATATCAGCATAAATAAGTAATTCAAAGTTTGAGCATTGAAATTCCAGAATGAAGTTCCGACCATCATTACATGGTCACCGTTAGCAACTATCCCCCACATGTAGTTCCAATCCAAAAGAGGAAAGTGAGAAAATTATTCCTCAGAAAATAAGTGAAGCGCATTATTATCTATTAGCATCCTTATTTTCCTTGGTATAATAATCAACCTGCTTATGCAAGCTCAAAGTCAACTATGAGTTTGTTGAAGAACAAATCAAACTTGCAGTAACTGACACAAGGTAACATGAAATGTTTAATCTTGAAGGAGAAGGACCTTCTCTGTGCTGCTTCCTCCTCCTCCACCAGCAGCTTTTGGCACCTCAAAGCTTCAGCATCCTTGTCAGCAAGCCATGCTTTGACCTGAGTTCCAGCAAAAAGTTACTTGCTTTCAGAAAAGCATTACTTACTTGCAGTGTGACACAGCAATTGTAAGAACAGTGTCAGTCAGAAATTTCTTTGGGTGCACTGAAAAGGTATCACAAAATGTTTAACTAAGCTAAATAAACCGTATATTATAACAATAAATGGTAAAGTACCAATTTCTGCTCCAACAGAAAGCTAGTGCAAGCAATTAAGTTCTTTGTTTCAAGACCAATCTTCCCAGCTTCCCCATCAAAGACGTACTTTTGCATTGACACGGCTGATCCACACAAGAACGTTTTTTCACTAGCATCATCAAGGATACTGAATAGTTCCTCAGAATTCAAAGGAAACCTTGTCGGCCTAGATTGGATTATGTCCTGCAAAAAGTGCTATGGTAATTCCAGAATGCAACAGAAACTCATGTATCAGAAGATAATACAATGAATGAGGAAAGGATGTGACAATACCAAAAGGATAGATCCAGCCCTCAAACAATTTTGTGGAAGAGAAGAAAATCCTGGTTTCCTAGTAAGTACTGTCAATGACTTCACAATTGAAGAACCTGGAACTTCCTAATAGGCAATTAAAAAAGGGGATAAAACATTATTCATGGAACAAACACGGGAATCAAACATAGAAAAATGAATTGCAGCATCTTCTGAAAATAACAAATCAGTTACTGATACCAAATGAAAAAATATATTATCTTGAGCATATCCTACCCACAAGGGGAGTTCTTTTTGTTGCTATGATATGCAAAGGGATTGGTCAACACAAAATACATTGCTAAGCATCAACACATCAACTTCAAAATGACCAAAGCCACAACAAATTAAATGAGGAAACATAACCATCTGTGAACTCTAACATAACAGACAAAAGAAGCTACAAAGATTATATTACTGGCAATGAAAAATTGAATTTTCTACGAAGTGAAAATTATTTCAATTGCAAATCACACTCTGCTCGGTATCAGTCACAACAAACAGCAAACCAGTTAACCAACACCAAACAAAATTTTGCAACACAGCATCAATGTTCCAGGGATACCAATTTTACAAGCTCAACAAACAGCTTTGATTAAAAAGACGTGGGAACAAAATGAAAGAAATACCTCCAAACTCAGGTCGTTGAAAGATAAAATTTCCTTTTCCTTGTCCTCAGAGAGCTGAAAAGATTATGAACACATGATCATTAAACAACAAAGATGCTTTAAGAATAGATCTGCTTAAAATATTTTACCTTATCCCAAAATGTAGCCAAGAGATGCCTATTTTTAACCAAATCCTGCAAAAGGTAAAAATTTCCTGGTTTAAAATGATCAAATACAGGGAAGGAGTAATTTCTGCAAAAGAAAAATTAATGATTCATTTTGCAAAAGAAGCTGACCTGGAAACCATATTTCCAATTTCACAACTTACAAAAAAGGTTGAAAGCTGATGCATAAATTGAAAAATGAGCAACAATCAATAGAGAAAGGAACCTTATCAAGTTTCTTCAGTCGGTGATGCACGCGAATATGTCTCCTGTAGTTTATGGAGGAACAAAATTCTCGAGAACATTTGTCACACTTTTGCATCTGCACTTTCAAAGGAGTGAGCAAAGGCCAACCTGGGAGGTCTGCAAGGAAAAGAGGTAATAACATAATTCATAACCCCAGATCAATCAAACCCAACCCTTCCCAATTACCAACAATGAAGATAGATATTTTAACTATGCGCACAAGTGCAGAAACCACAACAAAGGTAACAAACTTGGGAACTTCATGTGCTTGCATTTAGAGGTACTTTTTTGTTTCTTTTCCTAGTTTACTGTTTTAACAAGGTGGAAAGATTGCTTTATCCATAAGTCTCAGAACTAGTGAACCAAAGACACAAAAGATATAATGATAATCTATCTTTTTTTTTCCATCAAATGGTTAACTTTAAAAGCTGACAATATTAACACCCACCTTGTTGATCCAAGGCATTAAGTAATTGAATCCAATGAACAGGGCTATCATTGGCCCTTGAAAAAGAAAGAAATGGCTCTTTCCCAATCGCTTGCCGAATGAATGTGTCTAGGGAGTCATTTCCCTCTTCTGGTTTCATGACATCGGTGGTGTTTGAGGCCTTTAATTTTGCAGCAGGCATTTATTAACACAAAAGGAACAAACCAACCAACTCAGTTCAAGCCACTGCACCAAAGGATAAATAGTTAAGTTAAACCCCCCAATAGCAAGCAGTTATGTGAAGAGACAACTTATTTTCATGAAATATTCGATATCCTCATTTCATTGAACTACCAAGGAGATAAGAAAACAAAAGGAAGAGAGATTTTAAAATCTTCAAACAATCTACCAAAAATGCTGATTTTAAATAAGGAAATAATTCAACATGTTTCTTTTTGGAGAAAATAGAAATGCCAAAAGTTAAATTGTGTTTAGATAAGCACTATCATATGGAAGACTGACATAATGTCTCGTTGATATCACATCTGAATTTCCATTCCGCAGTTGTAAGAACCACACAGTATCCTATATTCAAATATAGATCTGCATTTAGTTTTCACTATACCTACTACTTAAAGATAACATAAAATACTTGAAGAACAATTCCACTTTATCTAGCAATTATAAGCAACCAAAATATCTCAACTTTAACTGAATGACTATAATAGCCACATAGTTTTCCAGATTGGAACCCCTTGATCAATTTCTAACCACGAATCCTTAAAATGCAGGTAGGCAGAACCTGCATGCATATGCACCCAGCGATGCTACCAAGCTTCTCACGTCAAAAAAGCAGCATGCTAGCAATATAAATACCCAAATGTGCAAGCATAAGTTACTGCGTACCTACTACTTCATAGGAGCAAGTTCTCAAATTCAAACATATTCACTACCAATTTAACAAAAATCTAAAGTGACCACGGAGCCAGACCTGAGAACAATACCTATAAATAATACTGAACTAGACATGACAATGCACAAGGATTAAACTGACAGACCGCAATGCAGCAGTACGAAACATTAAAATTAATAATACTTACACTAAACAATGAGATTAAATAGAATTTAAAATCTAGATCAAACAAACAGTCCTAGCGCTTTCAGTTCCAGACAAGCATCAAATGAATCCAGAGCTCCCAAATTCCATAAAACAAAAACCCGCAGAAACATATATGGTCGATTCACTTCAAAACAAATATTGCTGCCAGAAAATTCAATAAGATTAAACGAAAAGAAAAACGGAACCAAAAACCACGTGATCTGCGATAAATATACGACATCGAGCTTACTGATACAGAAAAACGTATTATACATAGGAGGTGAAAGCAGGAATATCCGTTTACGTACCGGTGAGGAAGAAAGGATAAAATAGATCGGTGCGGCGGAGACAGTCTCGGGAGATCGAGAAAGGCGGTGGAAATCAGAGAGTGTTTGGAAGGTGAGACAATTTTTGCTCGAAAGCTTTGATCGGCCGAGAAAATGAAAGAGAAAAAGAAAAAGGAAAAGTGTCTAAGAGAGGGAACTGTAAAAACAAATTTATAATATATATATATATATGAAGAATTACGTGTGTGACATCTGACGTCAGAATCACTCGCGTGATAGGGCGAGTGTGTCGCGTGGAGAAATGTTTACGCCCATGACAAGCACATGACAAACACATGCTTTAATATTAGCGTATAAAAATATTTTGAGAATTGGATTGAAAATTAAACTATTAAAATCTAAAATTTAAACATTCAATTATTATTAAGTTTTCATAAAACTTGTATATAGTAAAAATAAATAATTTAAAATATTATTAAAATATTAAATTTCTTTTATATGCTCAAAATTTTAAAATTTAATTAAAAAGATATTATTAAATAAAAATTATTTATAAAATGGATTAGTTTATAAAAATTTATTAGTTAATTAATAATTTGAACAATTTTAATAATTATTATTTTTACAATAAATTGAATTAAAAAGTTGGTTAATTTATAATTTTTATACTTGAATTTGCTTAATGGATTGTATTTTTAATCATTGGCATATATTTTACCAGTATATTATTTTTAGCTAGGGATGGTAGTCCAACTTGGGCTAACGTCAACAATTCAAGCTCAGGTTAACGAGAGACCCGAACTTCTGCCTAGCCTGCCTTAATAGGAGTGAGCATTATTCGGGTTGGCTCGATTATCTAGCTCGGTTCGAATTAATTCGAGTAAAAAAATTTCAAATTTCGGGTAATTCGAATATTACCCGAATTATTTTCAGGCCAGGATTAGGTAACTCTAAAAAACTTCGGGCCGGTCCAATTACCCTAATTAGGTTTAAAATATAAAATTTTGGGTTTTTTTAAATTATAAAAAAAAAACTTCTGGTAATTCGGGTAAAGCCGAACAAAATTTCGGGTAAGCTCGGGTAAGAAAAAATTCGGGTTCGGGCCGGGTAAGATAAAAAAAATCGGGTAATTCGGGCCGGGCTCAAACAATAAAATTTCAGCCCGAATTACACGAATGCTCACCCCAACGACTTAATGTTATTTTTAATATCATTTTAGGTTTGACTCGGGTCTGGGCAAGCAAAGGCCTGGCCTGAGCAAGTTACAACCGTGTTGGCCCATTACTTTTGGTAAAATCAATATATATTCTATCCTATTATTTTAAATTATAAAATATTAAGCTCTTAAGAATTTATTTTGAGTTTATATGTATTTTATATTTAAATATGATTAAATTTAAATATTTCAATTCAAATTTGATGAAATCAAATTTAGTATATTGATTTTGAACCAAGTTTGAATTAAAAATTCACAATTAATTGCTATATACTTGTAAAACTTTTGCCATGATTTTTAATATAGTTATTGAAATATTAAATTATTTTTAATATAGTTATTGAAATATTAAATTTAAAGCAACGGGCCGTGCTTGCCAGGGACCAGCATCTATAGGGCTTGCTTTTTACGTTTTTACCTGTTAGAACGTTGGAATTTGTCCTAAGCCCATCAGCCCATGTCCACGTCTCAACCTTAAACTCCTGCTGCAACGACACCTGTGTGCTTTCCTCACCACGTATCTCCTATCTCCAGGTTCCTCCGACTTTAAAGAATCTGGCAGAACCAAGTCTTGATCTTGCAAGAAGATCTAATCTCAACCAAGTCTCTGACTTCATAGCCAAAATCCTGAAACTTAACAGATCGAAGAAAGAACAACTTTTTACAAAGATGTCTGGTGGGGTTGGTCTTACGAGCAATGACGTGAACCTACCGGACGAGACTGAGCAAGCACAGAAGCTCCAAGAAGACGTCACTCTCCTGAAGAATCCCAGAACCACCACAACGTCCAAGAAATCTGGTTTCTTGAGCTTTCGCCAACTGAACTGTCTCGCGATCATCGTCGTCCTCGCTGCAAGTGGCATGGTAAGCCCTGAAGACTTCGGGTTCGTTGCGTTTTCCTTCATTTACATGTACTTCCTCTCCAAGGTGGCATTCCCCTACGTTCAGAATCCTGATAAGGACTCCGCCGTTTTTGATCCAAAAAGCGTTGGTATGCGAACTTACGTGTTTGTTGCCGCCATTATCGGCCTGTATCTTCCTATAGCCTATATCTTTGAAGGGATCATCGAGGGTGATAAAGAAGGGATCAAAACAGCTGCACCTCATGTTTTTCTGCTTGCAAGTCAGGTTTTCATGGAAGGAGTGGCGTTCTCTGGCAAGTTCGCGACACCGGTATTTGTGTTTGTACCTGTTTTCTATAATTCCAAGAGGATCTTCACTATTGTGGATTGGCTGAGGAATGAATTCTCCAAGGTAGAGGGAGAGTACGGAGGATCTGCAAGAAGACTGCAAATTGGAAGAGCTCTTGCTGTTTCAAACATGGCTTTCTGGTGTTATAATCTGTTTTGCTTTCTGTTACCTGTTTATCTTCCTAAAGCTTTCAAGAAGTATTACTCTAAACTTAAAGATTAACTTTTACACAAAAAGAAAGATTGAAGTTGTACTTTGGATTTTGATTCAGTTCTTATCTAATGGATATAGAGATGTTGTCTTCTTCTCTTGTAACAAGTTTGATCTATTTGATATTAGTACTCGAATTTGGTGCAATTTGATGCTAATCATCCTATTCTTATTAGATCTACCCTGAGAAGCAGTATTATTCTTTAAGATCTATTCTATAATGGTAAACTGCAAACTGAACGTGCAGAAACTACAATCTCGTCCCGCAAATGATGCAACAGCAATAATGGGCGCCGCGTTAAATCACAATAACAGTCTGAACTGTACCGGGCTCAATACAATAACGGGTGTGTTAGCATTCCGAACTGCAATCATAGTCCAAACCAAACTGCACGGGCAGATGATGCAATCGCAATGACGGTTGCTGCAGTAAATCCCAATAGCAGTCCGAAATGTACCGGGCCCAATGCAGTAATGGGCGCGATAACAGTCTGGTGATTATAGTACTTCGAACTGCAAGTGCAAATGATGCAGCAGCAATCACGGGTGAAGAAAAAATCCAAACTGCACACGCAGATGTTGCAACCGCAATGACAGGCGCTGCAGTAAATCATGATAACAGGGCAGTAACAGGCATAGTAACAGTTCGAACTACACTAACCGGCGCTGTAACAGTCCAAAGTCCGAACTGCAATCGCAACATGATTGCAGAGCATTACCAGAGTAGGCCACAGAGTTGTAACCATTACTCAGTTATGGAAACCAGAAGGGAACGTAACTCCTGAAAGATTGGATGGTAACATCAGTTGTCAGCAAAGGAAACAAAGCTGCAAAGAATTTTTGTATGCAGAAAGTTTGGATCTTCCAGGCAAGGCGTCATTGGCCCATAAATGAATACACAGAAACAATTTTTTATACTAAAATCATACTAATCAAACCAATTCCTGTCACTGTAATGCCTTGTGTTCCCAAAATTAATTGACAGTTCAAGAACTAGCATAAATTCCCGAAATGGAGATCGGTTGATTTTGAATTTTATAGGTGCAATTTCTAGCTTAAACAAGAGATATCCACACGTGGGTTATCTTTAACCTGTGGTCTCTTGAACTTACCAACCAAACTGAAAGTCTTAAAACCATATCTGTACGAAACCTATCAATATCAGAAACAAAAAACTGACACGACTGGAACAAGCTCACAATGTTTACAATTTGCATGTTTCCTGCAAGACCAAATTGAAAGGTTGTCCTGGCTTGCAGTGTGGAAACGTAATCCTATCCATTCATCCTCCAGGAAGTCAACTATGCATATGCAAACGTGGTGTTCCTGATGAATTATATAAAAAACCACATTTATAAGTTCACAGATACAGAAAGCAGAGACAGAGAGATAGAGAAAATGTGGTTTTTTGCCAGGAAAGGACCATCTGGGTTTTCATCATCTTCCACAGCCGAGGAAGTGACTCATGGAATTGATGGCTCTGGCCTAACAGCTATTGTTACAGGTATCCTTCTACTTCTTATCAGAATAGCTTAATCTGAGTTTTCGGATAGAGTTTTCAGGATAGAATTTGTGATGTTATGTTGAAACCTGGAAAATGTTTTAACTTTCCTATTTCCAGGGATAGAGTTTTTGATGTTCTGTTGAAACCTGGAAAGTGTTTTCAGTTTCCTCCTTCCGGGGTTTAACCAAGTCGTATCAGTAGATTTTCAGGGCATCTCTTTATGACTATGTGTTCATGTTTCTGTGAACTTAGGCGCATCAAGTGGCATTGGCACAGAGACTGCAAGAGTTCTTGCTCTGCGAGGTGTTCATGTTATAATGGGAGTGAGGAACATATCTGCTGGAAAAAATGTTAAAGAAACCATAGTTAAAAAAATTCCTTCTGCTAAGGTTGAAGCCATGGAATTGGACCTCAGTTCTATGGCATCTGTGAGGAAATTTGCATCAGATTTCAAATCCTCAGGTCTTCCACTTAATATACTTATGTAAGTGAAAGAACAAGAACTCTAAAGTTTGCTATGTCATAGAATGCCTATCTGATAGTCTTCAAGCTTTGAACTTGATTGGAATAACGTTTCCAGAGCAGAAAATAATGTTTTCTTGTTTTCTATAAGAAACAATGCAGGGACTATGGGTACTCCATTTTTACTGTCTAAGGAAAACATTGAGCTACAGTTTGCCACAAACCACATAGGTACTGATTCTGACTTTCCTGATCCAATCGTTGCTTTTCTTTCTATTACTTCGAAAGTAGCTGCTTCAGCTTCAGTTGGTCATAAGTTTTGATACTCCTTTGGTTCTTAAGCTTTGGGGTCCAATAGTTCTATCAGAAAATCTAATTTCCAATTCTCAGGTCCAAGAAATTAGGCTAAGGCTATTTTGTTAAACTGATTTCTGCAGGCCATTTTCTTCTGACAAATCAATTGTTGGATACTATGAAGCAAACTGCTCAGAAAAACAAGAGAGAAGGAAGAATTCTTAATGTTGCATCACAAGGTCACAGGATGACATACCGTGATGGAATTCGTTTTAATCGTATTAATGATCCGTCTGGGTAAGTCTCTTGCAGTCTGCACACTCATCTGAAGTCCAACTCAGAAATTTGGATTACGCTGTCCCAATCTTTTGGTTTTGAGATCTCACCATTCAAAATGCTCAAACTTGTCTTGAGTTTCAGTCACTTTAGCACCAATCTCCTGGTACAAGGTGGTATTATATCTACCAAGGTAGCACTCCTCCGTGATGCTGCTGCCCCTCATGATCGCCCTGACGGGCATCCAGAAAGGGCACTACAGTCATTC
>JANVCL010000006.1:33619506-33636505 GCA_026546855.1 Erythroxylum incrassatum
CTTAAAATCACAGCAACTTCGACTGAAGATCAGGGCACCTTGGAGACCTCCAAATCCAATCTCCACCGTTCAGAATGGAGAACAATGAGAGAGGACCTCTGGTTAAAATTTCAGGTCGATCGGACAAGAAATCACCATGTGATTGAAGGTTGGAAGATTACTGCGCAAAGCTGGAGAAAAATGAAAATTTTTTCCTTCTCTCTCTCTTTTCCCCCTCTTCTCTTCGGCAGACAACTCACTTACCTCTCTTTAGGGTTTTAAAAACCCTTTTTATATGTTAGGCTTTGGGCTCCACTTAAAAGTGGACCAAAAAACCCAACATTTTTTACGTCTTAAACTTCTTCATTAGAGGCATTTCTCTTTTACATATTTCTGCGGGCTAACTTATGATCTCAGGGTCTGAGTGTTTGGATCCCTTGGCCTAACCTATGTTAGTAACTTCCAGTTTCTTTTTAAATCAGGCCTTGTTAGTGTTTTTGGTTGATTAATGCCTAAAAATGGGATTTGGAATATTGGATCCCTGTTCCTAAAACGTTAGAATCATGGATCATAAAAAAAAAACCTGAGAATTATCTGCTTTTTCCTGGAATTTCATTACAAGGAGCTGCAACAACATGTTACGTGGCTTTAAATCCTCAGGTTACAGGGATAAGTGGTGAATATTTTTCAGATTCGAACTTGGCCAAAACGAGCTCATTGGGTAGGGATGATGAGTTAACAAAGAAACTTTGGGATTTCAGCATGAATTTGGTTAATAAATGATGCTTTGTACCTTTCTGGTTATCTGTTAATTAATAGCAAAGAAACTTTGGGATTTCACCATGAATTTGGTTAACAAATGATGCTTTGTACCTTTCTGAGTTACATTACACTTCTGAAAATAAGTATAGTTAATGATAGGTATAAAAATCCACTGTAACAGATACTGGACAGAGTTCAAAGATTGTTGTTTCTGAAGTAAGTTTATGACAAAAAATTAGTTTTTTTTCCCTTTCAATTAACTTTATGACAAAAAATTAGATTTTTTTTTCCTTTCAATTAACTTGAAAAGCATACTCTGAAGCAAAATGGGATGTTTCAAGGAAATTAGAATATGTATCATTGGAATTTACTGCATCTTAAAATGCATGAAAGGTTGCAGATAATGTAAAATTCTAAACATGGGATTTGGAAATTGCAAAAATGGTAATGTAAATCTTGCTGACAACCTTTTTAAGTCCCCCTTTTACAAACATAATTGAAGTTTACAAATTCAACAAGATACTACCGAATGGTTTTCTGATATAGTTATCAGAATTTCTTTTTTTCCCCCTCAAACATCTAATGCATCAGAAAGGCATAATCCAGGAATGGAGGAGAATGGAAAACTTTTTTATCTGAAGGGCTATTCTCTTTAAATAGTTATCAGGATCTAATCTAATCCAAATTAGATCTGGAGACCTTTGTGCAGCAAGAACACCAGTCACAACATATTCCTTTCTAGTATGGTGGTTGATGACCAGTCTGTAAATTGGCAAGTGCCTGAATAGGATAAGCTGAGAAAATGACCAGACAATAACTGCGGAAGCCACCAGTCAATACAATACTTGAGAATGGTAAAAAAGATTACGTAATTAGCAGGCTATAATAATGTGTTTTTCTGAAGGTTTATCCAATTCGAACGATGCAAGACTCCGATTTTGAAACAGTAACATACAAAGTAACTAACTCATTTTGCATAACCAGAAAGTATGCAAGTTTTCTCACCCCAACAGGCGACAGCTACACGCGTACAAAGTGAAATAAACAAGCAAAGACACAACTCTTCCTCTATAAAAGAAACCGTTTCCTTAAAAGCCGTTCCTGGTTTATGTTTTGCAAAGGAATATAAACACAAGTATGTTGTGGTTGCCAAGCAGGAAAGGGCCATCTGGATTCTCTGCTTCTTCCACAGCTGAGGAAGTAACACAAGGGATTGATGGCTCTGGTCTCACAGCCATTGTCACAGGTTACTTGTACACATTTAGTTCTCTCTTAACATGTATATCAGTATATATTATTTTCCATGTCTTCTCTTTTGGCTGGAACTGAGAATTCTTTCCTAGATAGCTACTTCAGTGCTTCAAAAAATCATTTTCCTGGACTTACACTTTTGAACTACTGTTGCTCCAACTCCTCAGGAGCATCAAGTGGGATTGGGGCTGAAACAACACGAGTTCTTGCATTGCGAGGTGTGCATGTAGTAATGGGAGTCAAAAACATAAATTCTGGGAAAAGGGTAAAGGAAACCATAGTGAATGAAATTCCAAGAGCAAAACTTGATGCCCTCGAGTTGGATCTCAGTTCTCTGTCATCTGTCAGGAAATTCGCATCTGATTTTAGCGCCTCTGGAATTCCACTTAATATCCTGATGTAAGATTGAGAAGAAAAAACAAAAGAACCTGATACTTTCCATGTCAGCTTAATGCATTAGCAAATCCTTAAATTTTCTATTAAAAAGAAGGTTTAATATCGTTGTACTTTTATCCTTTTTATTGCAAGAAATAATGCAGGTCAAGCAACCTCATTCAAGCTGTCCAAGGACAACATAGAACTCAACTTTGCAACTAACCACGTAGGTATGCATGTTTTGTACTACAAGAATAGTTCAAAACAACTTTTAGGTGTAAGAGATTATTTCTTTCTGTACCTGCTTTCAGGTCATTTCCTGTTGACATATCTCTTAATGGAGACCATGAAAAAAACAGCAAAAGAAAGTGGAAGAGAATCGAGAATTGTGAATGTCTCTTCAAATGCTCACCATTTCTCTTACCCTGGAGGAATTCGTTTCGATAAGCTTAATGATCCCTCGGGGTACTTGACAATAATCCCAACTCAGAATAGTTTCAGAATATGTAATCTCTGCAATATTTGCTTGAATATGAACCGTTACGTATTTAGTGAAACTTACATATGTACAGGTTCACCACCTTTACTTCGTATGCCCAATCGAAGCTTGCTAATGTCCTGCATGCTAATGAACTTGCCAGACGTTTCAAGGTGAGGATACAAGTTGTGTTTTATATATGGACTTGCATGCTTCATCAACCTGATGTATAATAGTGTTGTTCCATAAGTTGGTTGCTCACTTGAACAGGAAGATGGAGTAAATATAACTGCAAATTCCCTGCATCCTGGAATGATCGTCACTAACCTCTACCGCCAAAATAATATTATTAGTGGTAACTACTTGACTTTTCTGTATTGAGAATGCCTGAAAATCTCTGTATATTTCTATAGGTGAATCTGCAGCACCTCTTTTGTATCAAGTCAAAGTTTGCGAATTTCTAGGTATTGTTTCCAAAACTGATGTCATGGTCCTTTTGTGATAATGCAGTCCTCACTAATAAAATTGGTAAATTTCTGCTCAGAAATGTTCAGCAGGTAAGTCCTGTGTATCTGGTTAGATGTATCTCTTGTTTTACTTTCAGCTCAAAGTCCCTAGCATAACAGATTCAAACGATAACAGGGAGCAGCAACTACATGTTATGTGGCATTGCATCCACAAGTGAAGGGGACAAGTGGGGCATATTTGATCAACAGCAACTTGGCAAAAGCAAGTTCCAGGGCCAGAGATGCGGATTTGGCAAAGAAACTGTGGGATTTTAGTATGAACTTGATTAACAATAAGAAGTGATTTATCTGATCTACCTGATTCAGTAATGCAGTCCTTTCGGTACCAGCAATTGATATCACCAAAGCTGAATGCTTACATAAAACAAAAGCTTTCCATCCTCTCTAAATGAAGTTCATAATTCCTGATCTTCTCTAAAACTTTAGATATCATGAGATTTGCAGCGTAATTCAATTCAGAAGCAAAATGAGCCTCAAAAAGAATAGTGAATTGACAAATATTATGGACACAGTAAAGGGTAGAAGTTTACCATGCTTGAAATATGAGAAGCCATGGGAAATTTGACTTGCACATCAGGCTTTAACGCAAACTGGTGACTATAGGTGAATGGTTTATTGAGGAAGAGGATGTTTCTGATTACCCACGCACAGTTGCTGTTGGGCGGTAATAATATTACTAAACTAAGCTGCAGTAAATCGGAGCCTAATAATGCCACACAATATCCATTAAAATTGTTTTCTGTTTCTTTTTAACGCAGGTAGACTAGAGCACTGAGTTAAGTTCACATTAAAATTTGCATTTTGGTAAGATGCAACACATATAATCACCAAAAATGCCTAATTGCGAATTATAGAGCTACAACAATGCCCTCCTATGCAAATTTCCAAGGACTAACATTGACAAAGAAGAAAGAGAAGATCTAGCAGGTTGTCCCTCTTTCGTAAGACTCTGTACCACAGAATTGTATTCAGGCCTACTTCAAAATTGACAAACTGTAGAAGCCATATAATAGGCACAATCTTTTTGTTTGAGGAGCTATGCCTGGTTTTCTGGCTTCTCAGCTGAAGGCATTGTGGTAGCAGCTTGTTCTTGAGTCCCTAATAACAATTTATATAACAGGGATGAGATAATGAGAGGGAAAGAGAGACACTGAAGGAGGTTGAGTTCGAAAACTGGCTAACCTTGGGACTGAGATTGAGGTTCCAACTGGCTTTCTTCCAAAGGGGCTACCTGCGCCTGATGTTGGGAAGCAGATGCTTTTAGTTGTTCTTCTGTCACTTTCAAGTAATCCTCACTGCTATATGCTCTGTTTGGTGATGAAGCACCATCTACAATGTCAAAAAAGAATGACAGCATCTCACTTAATCCTATACAACACATCAAACAATCTTTTGCTTTCACAAATATAGATGTATGAAGTAAGTGTATTAACAGGAAAACACTGCTTATGATTTTAACTAGATTCCAAAGACCAACATTCATTTAATTATGAATCAATCGATTGAGATTTCGATCACAGCAAGGTGTTGAGCACCTATAAATCTTGGTTTAAGTTAATGATAATTTCCAACTAAATGGCTAACCTTGAGACTGAGATTGAGGTTCCAACTGGCTTCCTTCCAAAGGGGCTATCTGCACCTGCTGTTGGGAAGCAGATGCTTTTAGTTGATCTTCTGTCATTTTCAAGTAATCCTCACTGCTATATGCTCTGTTTGGGGATGAAGCACCATCTACAATGTCAAAAAAGAATGATAGCATCTCACTTAATCCTATACGACACATCAAACAATCTTTTGCTTACACAAATATCAATGAATGAAGTGTATTAACAGGAAAACACTGCTTACGATTTTACCTAGATTCCAAAGACCAACATTCATTTAGTTATGAATCAATCCATTGAGATTTCAATCACAGCAAGGTGATGAGCACCTATAAATCTCGGTCTAAGTTAATGATAATGTCCAACTAGTTGATTTCTTTCAACTATTCAGTCCCCAAAAGAGTAGTGTCCTTAGATCAGTAAAACCAGTATCTCATTTCTGACTGGATAACAATCGACTGCTTAAAAGCCTAAGTTTTAGTAGATTTTATTCAGTAACCACAATGCTACTTTTTAGACATGTTAACTATAGCATCAATTTGAAACTCCTACAAGTTCAGCAACCTTCCAAGGAACACTGAATTGCCAATGAACAGTAAACAGATCAGAGGTTCAGCAACCAAACACATGTCGATGATGAAGCATATTTTGATTATCTCTAATTACTCACTAGGATCAGGAGTTCTTGGGCTATTCTCAGTTTTGACAGTTGAAGAAGGGGTTGGGACAGCGCTCCCTTTGTTAGAGTTGTATGTGCTTCGCAATTCACTAGAAATTTCATCTAGACCAATCTCTTTTTCAAGTGTGCTCTTGAATTCTCTTGAAACCTCCTGCATAAAAAGATTAGAAATCGTTTTTCTATCAAAAAGTAGCATGACAATAAACCCAGAAAAAAGTTCAGAGATCTACCTGGAGTTCTTTAATAGCAGGCTGAAAATCACGCAAAGTTTTCCCAAGGTTGCGAGCAACCTGTAATTACATTAATACAGATATTATCCCAAGGGAAAAAGGAATCATCGGTATGAATGCTGAAACTTGCAAGGTAATTTTTGTAAAAGAAGCAAAGACATGGTCAAGAATGAAGAATGCAACAGCAGGACCCGCACACTATAACCTTTCTTACATTGCTGCAAAAGAGTGCATGTTACATTGATTACAAAATTCCCAAGTCTATGAACTCAATAGTGTATGAGACTGAATAGGTGTTTCAGGCCCTATAATAGATCAAAATTGCAAGCCAAATTGCACAACAATGACAAATTTCTTGTATCAAACCTATAAAAAAAACGTTTAATTTCCACTGATACAGCAACTAACCTCGGCGAGTCCTTTGGGGCCAAAAACTAACAAAGCCACCACCCCTATAACCAAAGCTTCGGGAGCTCCAACACCGAACAAAGATGCACGAACCACCATACCCTTAAATCTCCGTCTCTTCTCTGCTCATCACAAAGAAGAAATTGTCACTGACAACTAAATACAGAAGCTTAAATTAGGGTAAAAATTCCTACCAGCTCAAAAAGGCACACCTTTCTCAATACACTTTGGAGTAATTGATATACCCAGATGCTTTAAACCATCCCATTGAGAGAACGAACCAAGACCCAGTTGAGGAATCAATGTGGCAACACCGAATTTGGCCTTTTTATTGCATAACTTCAAAAAAGAGTAGGATGACAAGCAAGAATAAGTAGACTTTGAGCTCGTGGAGGTCGAGCACAAAGAACTCGAAGCTAAAGTAGCCATGACCAAGATTTTTTTGGTCACCGGATCGTGGCCTGGCGCCAGTGAGCTTCGTGTAACAGATAAGAGTTAGGGGTCAGTGTCTGTTTTGTCTAAGGGTGCAATGGAGGGTTCGAACTGATCCAAGTTCATGATCGGCTTCACCATGTCCAAGCCCTACAGAGCCCATCCGGAGAAAACAATAAGTAAGAAATAAGATTTTTGCGTGTATCACAATGTTAGAAACAATATTTTAGAGATTTTAAACGTTTTAGTGAATAATTAAAAAAATACATACATCAAAACAATAATAATTTTATTTTTTATTTAAGCAAAACAAGAAAATTGATTTTAACTCGACTTAAATAATAAGGATGATTTATTTTCATTTGTTAACGTGGATGGTTCGGAAACAGCTTCTTAAGAGTAAAGTTAAAAAAAGGTGTAATATTAGAAAATTGTTATTCGGAAAGAATGGTACGATTTATAATATAATATAATAAAATGATATTTGAAAGTAAAATGATATTTGAAAGAAAGATATAAAATGTAATTTAGTAAAAAGTTGTTTATCATTTTACATTTCATTCTATACCTTCCAAATCGAAGATTTCTCATTTTTATTGTTTATGATAAAATGAAACATATGTAATATGAAACTCTGTTCTTTTATCTCTTCTCATTTTATTCTATTATAAATTCTCGTTCCAAATTATAGAATAATATTACATTCTTTTTCATTTCATTAATAAACTTCAATCAAACATAGCCTTGGAGAAGAAAGTTAGACAATGGATGATTGATTTGGTTTTATTTAAAATGGCATTGTTTTATATAAAAATATAATTTTAATTAAAATATAATTAATTTGTTAAATTGGATTGATTTTGTTTCCATAAAACGACATTGTTTTATATAAAAATATAATTATTTTAATTAATTTTATTAATTTTAAATTAAATCAAATTGATTTAGAATTAAGAATGTTAATAGGCTAGACCGGTTACGGATTAGGGTGGCTGGTGGCCCTACCTGCCCATGGGCTAACCGACCCATATCCAACTGGCCACAAGTGGGTCGAGTCAACCCGAATCATCTTATATATATTTTTAAAATGTCATAAACGACGTAACAGTCGAATCACAGGTCGGCCCATGCTCTGCTCGACCTCAACCCGTGACCTAATTGGGCCTATCATTTTTTGCCTATGGACCGCCTGTAACTCGGTTAACCTAGGCTAAAATTGAGTTAAATCAGATCGTACCAAAATTGACATTCCTTACTAAAATGGGTTTTTGCCACCGGTGATGGAGTACGGGAAGATTATAAGACTATATATGGTATCGACAATTATATTTGCTTTGATGTGGAATAATAATAAATCTGTGTGTTTAGATCAACCCCCACCGACTTCATAACTTGGACCATGTGATGTGTTGGGTTTGGCTTAGGCCTCGTAGGACCACTGCCACACCAAACCCACACCATACGCAAGAGAAAATATCCATTATTTGGTTGGCACCATCCTATAATAAAGACGGGTTAAATGTATTAGAACATTGTTTTCTTTTAAATTTTTATTTTAAATCTCATATTTTAAAATTAACATCTATCTCTTATAATATTATTTAATTACTACATTTCCTTTCTTTACTTTAACATGTTTATCTTATCATTTATGTTTACTCATGTATTAAAAATTTTAAATCTTAATACAATATCATGTTTGGGCTTGGCAATATATCAGGGCTTCGGCCCACCTAAACCTAAATTCGGTCCAATATTTTGTATTCAAGTAGATTCTAACCCGAAACTTGGCTATATTTAAGGTTTCATGCCTGATATTAAAATTGGTTAGTTTGAAGTGTGATCAAACTCGTGATTAAATATATATATTTAAAATGACATTTTATTTAAAAATTTTAAATTTTAGGTTAAATCAAACCTGATAATCAAAGTTCGAACTCACCCCGAATCTCAAAATCTTAAATATAACAAATTTTAAACCAACTTGAAGCTCGATCAATTCAAGATATGATTTTGGATTGAACCAGGGAAACTTTGCCAAATTTAATCATGTTAAATTATGAATAGAAGAGAAAATAATAAATTACTGAGTATAAGGGAACAAAATTAACTCCAATAAAATTATGTTATAATTAATGTTGTGTTAAAGTTAAACAATACTGTAAAATAAGTAATGATTTATAAAATATAATTATAAAATGATTTATTTTAAAATTATTATTTTCCAAACACCATAAACTAGATCTAAAGTGGGTTTAACTTAGATTTTGATAATAGTTTCCCATGATTTTCTTGTAGTAAGAGATAACTTTTCCAACCCACTCAATTAAGGCACCATCAATTAGCTATTGACTATAAGGAGAAAAACAAGAGGGCATGTACGGCATTAACAAGGCAAAAAGGACATGATAAATGTGTTATTAGAAGGGCATATATGTCACGTTTGAGGTTAAAAAGGCATGATAAGTGTTATCTTTTCAAACTATAGCTTTATAGCATAGGAATTATGTTTGAGGAAAACCAATTCAATCATTGTAACCTTTCAAAAACTTTAACATAAAAGAAAGTATGGGTTAAAAAGTTGATCTCAAAAGGAGATCTTTTTAAAAGGTAAAGGTAAAAGAATAGAAGAAAACAGGATAAAATAGAAACAACAAAATTTTCATATTTAAAAACTATTATTAAAATATATTGCAATAATAAAAGTTATAAGAGAAATTATTTTAATAAAAATAACATATTATGATTGTTGATCGTATAATAAAATTTATATAAAAATAAAAAAAGAGCCTGATTTAATCGAAAATTAATAAATCAAATTTGATTCTATCGAACTTTAAGTTAAAATTAAATTTAAGAGGTTCAGTATAATTTTACTCAAATTAATTTAAATAAAATATTATAATTTTAATTAATTATATTAAAATAATATCTTTTGATCTTTAACAAAATATTAATTTAAATAAAATTATGTTTTTTAATTAATTATATTAAAATAACGTTATTTACCATCTAATTTAATTTGTATTTGCAATATTACGAAATCACTTTCATCCCTATATTTATATAACCTTTTGAAATTTATTTAATAATTATTTGTATTAATTAGTTAAAAAATGAATGAAATGTTATTTTTTATAATAAATAATCCCAAAAAGTGATTTAAGACATGATTACATGAGACCTAATGAAAAAGTGAAAGGGAATAACCCACTCGTGCAAAGCATTTTAGCTGATAAGAAAGAGTTAAAGGTGTCAACATCGTACACACACGAGGGTTGTGCACGAAAACGTATCAAAAGCCACACGTGCGCACTTTTTGACAAGCTAAACATTGTCCTTTTGTCCTAAAAGTAAGGTTAAAAAGCATTAATATAAGATGATAATAATTTTTTGTACTTAATAATTTATAAATCATTTATTAAAATTGTAATTTATTAAGTTAAAAGTATATTGTTTTTAATTTAGCATAATTTGATCTTCTTAATTTACGATCTGAAATTTAATAATATAATTAATTAAGTAAAATCTGGTCAAATAATATAATATATTTTGACTAATTATATTAAAATTATTATTCAATTTTAGATAACAAATTGATGAAATTAAAAGTCAATTTGTTATTAGCTTTATAAATTATTTTTAGTATATAATAATATTATTTTGATTAATTATATTAAAATATATTATTTTATTAAATCAATTGATATTAAATTGAATTAGACCTAATTTATTATTTATAATTTATTTAAAATTAAACAATACATTTAAGTTTCAATATGTGTAATTTTCAATCAATCACTTTCTTTTAAATTTTAAACAAAATTTAAAATTATTATTATTATTGGATCAAAAACCTATAAAATTGATCTTATATCTTAAAATAAAAAGGAAAAGAGATGAGTTATTTTTATAATTTAATGTATTTAAGATATAATATAATATCTCTAATTTAGTAAATTATAGATGATAGTTGATTATCTTTTATTTTTATGATACTTTTTTCTATACCTTTAATTTAAAATTCCAAAAGTATAAAATCAATATGTCAGAAAATGAAAATTAAACACTTTTTAATTTCACAAAATATTTAATAATATATAATCACTTTGTATTTAATTTTGTTATATAATGCAGAATTTATATATTATTTAAATTTGAACAGTCTAATTTTATTTAAAATTTATTTTTTAATTCAATTTTAAAATATAAATAATTTTATAATGATATAATATCGCTTTAATTTATTAAATATTTAAATTTCAGTTTGATTTTAAAAATATTGATAAATAGTCAATTACTTATAAAAAATTAATGTAACTTGGCTTATTGGTTTAAGGAATCTATATAATAAAATTAAAAAAAACAACAACATTACTTTATTTAATCATGATTTCAGCAATAATTAATGAGCCTAAACCAATCACAAAAATCTTTTAAAAAAAGTAAAATAAAGACTAGGTGGGACCGCACTCATCCCATTTGCTGACGTGGCAGCAAATAGGTTGCGAAACGGATGGGAACATGAAGGATAAGGACTTTTTAGAATAACGGAAACTGAATGAGGAAAAAGAAAATGTAAATTTAGAGAGAGAAAGTAGAGATAGAGAGAGAAAAATAAAGAAGAGAGAGAGAGTATTAACGCGCGTGTGTGTGGGTGTTGGTTCTCATGATCTGTTGTGTCTTAGCTCTTCAGTTCTTGAATTCTCTCGCATCAGCTGGGATTCGGATCGAGAAACCGAAGGTTCTGATGTTAGTTAACGGACCTCCGGATCGAAGATGAGTAGTGGCGTAAACAGCGCCGTCGACACCATAAACGCCGCTGCCTCCGTCATCGTCTCCTCTGAGTCTCGCGTCCAACCGACGACGGTTCCGGTAGTATGTTTGGTTCATGTTTGTGATTTTTTCTGTTTGGTTAGTTATGTTTTGTACCGAATTCTGTGGCTTTACGGGAGGTTGGTCTGGTCTGGTCCGTTTAATGAGTGAAAAAGGTAACGGAGTATTCAAGTGTGAGGTTCCACGTGAGGGTGACAAAATGATTGAGAATGGTGGAGATATGGGAATCTGAGTTCGGAGAGTTTCGGGGGCTGAGTTCTGGGAGTCCTTTTCTTGTAGATTTGGAAACACAGGGAAAATGTAAAAAATAACGACTTTTTGGATCATTAATCTTGTTTTCTTTCAGTACTTCGTTTCCATGGTTGATAAAGTGTTTTTGGAAGATTAGAAGCTAAATCTGTACTCTTTTAATCTGTTTCTTGCTTATCTCCACAATTTTGTCCATGCTGGTTTAGTGATGACTGATGGTGAAAATGGAAAAAGGCAACAAGGATTGGAAATTTTCTCTAGATGAAAATTTTGAACGAAAATTTTGGATTTTGTCTATATTTTCAAGGTTGAAGTTGCATGCTTTTGAATACTGGAAACTTTTGATCTTAAGAGTGTGAATTGAAACAAGTATGTGATGACATAAGTTGAGGAATGTTGATAAGATCTCTTGGGATGAGACCACTCCAAATCTGTGTATTCCTGGTAGAATCTGTGATATGTTTCTTTATGCACCCAAATTAGGTAGAGTGGAATTGATGATACCTCTTGAGAAGACACTACTTTGAATCTCTGCATTGATCTCTTTCCCAAAAAAAGCTGCTGTACCTTTCGTTCTAGAATCGACACTTTACTTTGCATCAGTAGTTAAGGAGTGCTGTTTCCAAAAGTTTTCAAGTTTAATTTGAATTCGTGATTCTGAGACCGTGACTTGGCTGCATTAATATTTTCTTTTGACTTGTATTCCATGGGTTCCAAGTGTTGACAGGCAATAAGAAATTTTTATTCTTCCAGTTTATGTTTTGACATTTGGAAAGTTAATCAATATGGAGATTCAGGTTTTGAAAAGATTTGTATGTCTTCCACTGTTTTTGTTTTCGAATTTTCATGTATAATTTGGTGATAAGAGAAAATGCTAGGTTTGATCTTTCTCAAAATAGTTGTTCATACTCTGCTTTCCTGTTTAATTTGTACACAGAGAAGAAGATGGGGAAGTTGCTGGAGTGTCTACTGGTGTTTTGGAACTCATAAAGCTAACAAACGAATTGGTCATGCTGACCTTGTTCCGGAACAGGAAGAGACTGGAGTTAATGCCCTTTCTGTTGAAAATCAGACACGCTCAACCGCTATTGTCCTCCCATTTATTGCCCCTCCTTCTTCACCAGCCTCATTTCTCCAATCTGACCCTCCTTCTGCCACTCAATCACCTGCAGGGTTGGTATCTATCACTTCCCTTTGTGTGAATGCTTCTTCCCCAGGTGGACCTGCATCAATATTTGCAATAGGCCCTTATGCACATGAAACACAGCTAGTCACTCCACCTGTGTTTTCTGCCTTCACCACTGAACCATCAACTGCTTCTTTCACTCCACCTCCAGAATCTGTTCAATTGACCACTCCTTCATCCCCTGAAGTGCCATTTGCTCAACTTCTGACGTCTTCTTTGGAACGGGCTCGAAGAAACAGCGGAACTAATCAAAAACAAGGATGGTCTCACTATGAATTCCAATCTTATCAGCTCTACCCAGGAAGCCCTGGTGGCCAGCTTATCTCACCAGGCTCAGTGGTCTCAAATTCTGGCACATCTTCTCCTTTCCTTGATCAACATCCAATTCTTGAAATCCAAATGGTGGATGCACCCAAATTGTTGCGTTGTGAACCTTTTACAACTCGTAAGTGGGGTTCGAGACTGGGTTCTGGATCTGTGACACCGGACGGTGTTAGGTTAGGCTCAAGGCTTGGTTCTGGCTCCATGACTCCAGAGGGTGTGGGACTAGGTTCAAGGCTTGGTTCTGGTTCCGTGACTCCTGATGGTGTTGGGTTGCAGTCTAGGCTAGGATCAGGATGCTTGACACCTGATGGTAGGGGGCCTATGGAGGACCATATTTCTGAGGTGGCATCCCTTGCCAATTCAGAAAATGGGCCTAAAATTGATGACCCTGTCACTGATCATAGAGTATCATTTGAGTTGAGCGGCGAAGAGGTTGCTCGTTGTCTTGAGAACAAGTCAGCAGCATCTTGCCGATCATTCTCAGAATTCCCACAGAAATTTTTGACAGAAGACCAAATGGAAAGTGGCAGCATACACCCAAATGGTGGAAATTGTTTACATGTTGATGAGACTTCTGCTGCAATATTGGAGAAACCTTCAAGAATGGAAGAAGATCTTTGCGAAAGAATGCATCATTCTGTCACTCTTGGATCATTCAAGGAGTTCAACTTTGACAATTCCAGAGGAGAAGTCCCCGACAAACCTAATGTCGCGTCTGAATGGTGGGCAATGAAGTTATTTTCTGGAAGGAAGCTAGACCAGCAAGCGAATGGACTTTCTTCCCAACCTCACAACCAGAATTTAGCTTACTCCGAGTCCATACATCAATGATGAGAAACAAAATGGTGGCTACAAATTACCAGCCCATCAGATGCAAGTCTGAAGGCAATACAGCTTGTAAGACTCAATCCTTAATACTATGATCAAATGAATTTAAGGAGGATAGATTGAATAGCTAAAAATGAATATTAGTCTCTTGTGAACCATAAAGAGAGTGCAGAAAAAACATCTTATATTGATCATTAGTGTGCCCACTGATGAGCTTTTCTACCCCATTTTCTTTCTCTCCCTAACATTATATACAAAAATAGCATTTGCACATAGATACTGCTTTTCTGGATTGCTTTTTGTCATCTTGTGTGTAATATAAAGAAATTGTTATCAGAGACTTGCAATTTTGTTCTTTGATTCTGCATACTCTTACAATTTTGGTTCGTCTATTCGATGGAATGTAGTTCTACGGGTACTCCCTTTCGTATGAAACAGGCAGTAATCATGCAACTAAGTACCATTTTCTGATATGATTGAAGTGTGAAAGCATCGTATGGCTGACAGTGATATGCCATTTATGGTCTATCTCATGCCAGCAACTGTTATGCTGGCTAAGGATAAGCTAAATTATGTTAGGTAACTACCAAGTCTCACGTCTCCGTCCTAATCCGATAGAAAAGAAACAGCCTGTGACCGACAAAACTGCACTATGGTTCACCAGCCTGAAGAACATTGAACATTGGTGCGTCGGTTGTTCCAGACAGGAGAATTTACAGTACCATCTGGGTTATAGGCTTATAGCCAAAACATGTGTTCCTGTCGGTGCTTGCCTAAAAATGGCCATTTTGCTTATCTTGGAACAAGTACGGTCTTCCTCCATTTCCTGAGTTTGGTTCTGTGAACAAAACTGTAGGAAGAGTTATGTTTTGTGTCACTTTCAAGTCCAACACCTACAAACAGATTAATGGGGACATAAAAATCTAAGATTCATGACTAGTTATTACATGAAAGATGTTCTCTCAGTTTTTGTATCTTCCTCATCTAACAAGAACAGGTCTGAGAGTCTGATCTGGGCAAATTGTCCCAATTCAAAAGCAAAAAACAAGAAAATAGGGTTGACAAATTAAATCTAATTGGTCTAAACTCATAGATTAGGCCTGGCTTGATTATCCAAGCCTATTTGACAAATCAATGCATTTTTAGTTTCAATTCAAGTTCGATCCAAATTTGAGTTAAATAACAGAACATTTAATGAATTAACGAGTTTAAGGTAAACGAAGCTTGAGATGTATACAATAATTTTTATTTAAATTACTTTAATTAAGGCAATTAATGACAAAAATTTGTACAAAGTTTGGATTAACACAATAGGATTATGGGGTAGTAAAAAGGATTATCATGTTGGGGTTTGAGAATCAAAATTTCCAATTTAATCACTCTAAATGAATTTGGGAAATTGTGTTTGGGCTAAGTGGGTTCAAAATTTTTTCTTTGATCTGCCCTAAATTCATTATTGAAACCCAATTAGGGTTCTAAGACAAGACAAGCCCTTTACTCGTAGGAATTAGACAAGGGACAAGTCCTTAATTCCTAAGCTATGTAGGACACGTCATACTCTGGAAGATGTACACATTAGTCTCCTTGGACAAGAATACATTATGTTAGAATTAGCAAAATGAGTTATGCTAATCCCAAAATCAACAAACTAGATTTGAACTGATTAAGCTTTTAAAATAATATTGTTTTAAACGATTCGGATTCGAATTCGAACATAAATTATACTATTCAAGTTCGGTCAAACCTTAAACTATACTCAAATTATATCTTAAGAGTTGGGTCAAACTGAATATGCCATTGTCTTGCACAAGTTATTGAGAACATTTTGTCCTTTCTTCATCTTAACTAATCAAAAGAAGTAACTAATCAAAAGAAGTAGGTGCACGCCAAATTGATGTTACATGTAAATGAAGGGTTTGGCCTAGTCAATTTATACTAGCCAAGTGGACGGCTTATTAATTTCATAGTCATTATCATTTAAATATGTATTAAATAAAATTTGTTGTGTATATAATAATTTAAAAATTATACGCTTTAAGTAATTTATTTAATAAATTAATAACTTAAACTAAGTTAACAAGTCTTCACTTCTAACCAATTGCCACTTTAATTGAATTACAATTACAATCATCACAACCACTAACTGATAAACATACAAACACTAACTGTTATCAATATTTTAAAAATCAGTTCGAAAGTTAAAATGGTAAGACAAGAAATTTAAAGTTTAAAAGGTTCAAATGGTATTAGATCGTCACAAAATCAGTTAGATATTGAATAAAATTGAAGAATTTGAAATATAATCGAAGGAAATTATTTCAATTTAAAATTTAATTAAAAAGAGATACTATTAAAAAAACTAATCAATTAACTAAAAAACATATCGACTTTATCAACAAAAAATATTAAAATAAATTGAATCGAAAAATTGACTAATTCAAAATTTTATAATTAAACTAATCAAATTGAAAAAAGAGTTGTAACATCTCGTTACTTGCGGGAAGGTTAGAATTGTAAATATGAGTGACCAAAGAGAGCTTAGAAAAGCATTTCATATTCATGCATAATATGACATATACATACACATGAATAGTGAATTTTTTTGCACATGAAAATAACTGTACATGCATTCATGAATAATTTCGGGTATAACTGGGATTGATTTGTGAATTTTTGAGAATTATGAATGTTTTTACATTGAAAATTTTACGGGTTAGCGGAATTGTGATATTTTTGAATTTTAGTGATTTTAGGATTTATTTTCGAAATTATAAAGAATTATGGAAATTTATGGAAAATAGGAAAAAGAATTAAAAGAAGATTTGGAGATAGTTGGATTGTAAAGATGAGA
>JANVCL010000006.1:33647943-33664379 GCA_026546855.1 Erythroxylum incrassatum
GCATAGGTCCAAAGGACTTGCTCTGCAGAATTTGTCTTATTACTGCAATTGCAAGTGCTCTATTCACCAATGACACATGTTGTGTAGTTTTGACAGAATTCGTCCTAAAAGTTGCCAGGCAACATAATCTTCCTCCACATCCCTTTCTGCTTGCTCTGGCATCAAGTGCTAACATTGGATCTTCAGCTACTCCAATTGGCAATCCTCAGAATCTGGTTATAGCAATCCAAAGTGGGATTTCATTTGGAGAGTTTCTGATAGGAATTCTCCCAGCAATGATTGTTGGTGTTGTTGTGAACATTATATTTATTATGTGCATGTACTGGAAGTCGTTATCTTCTCCTCAGAAGGATGAAGAAGATCCAACTAAAGAAGTTGTTTCGGAAGAAGATGTGAAATCTCATCAGTTTTCACCTGCTACTATGGCACATCTTCCATATTCTCAAGAGGGAAACTCTGAAACGGAAACTAACCACTCCAACTTCGATATTACAAGCCACCCTGAGACACTGAGGAACCGCGTAACTGCAACCGGTAACGAAATCAACAGTTCCCCTATCAGTTCAGTTGGGCCTTCAAAAGAGATTGACATTAAGAGGGAGGAAGCTGTTCCTTCAAAGGGTACATCTCCTTCTCCTGAAAAGATCTCAGAACCTGGAAAAGAAGATTTTCTCACAAAGTGTAAAAGGAGGCTAAGGAAATACTGTGTTTATGCAATCACGCTAGCTATGCTTGCTGCTTTGCTTGGTGGTCTAGATTTGTCCTGGACTGCCATTACTGCTGCAATTGTTCTTGTTGTTCTCGATTTCAAGGATGCTCGACAGTGCCTCGGCAAGGTAAACTTACATAACAAGAAGGCTTCTTGTTTGTTTGTTAGTGCTTATAAAACAAAAAGTCAGCAGAGAGAACTGCATAAAAATTCTGATAAATGCCTCTCTTCTTTCTTCAGGTCTCCTACTCACTTCTGGTATTCTTTTGCGGAATGTTCATCACGATCAACGGCTTCAACAAAACCGGAATTCCAACCGCTCTGTGGGAGAAACTGGAGCCTTATGCACATGTAAATACTGTTGCTGGGACAACAGTTCTTGCTATTGTCATACTTTTTCTGTCAAATGTAGCCTCCAATGTCCCAACTGGTATGCTAAATTCTGAAGTGTCTGTCTAGAAGATGTTGTGATTGCCATCTTAAAGCATATGATCAAAAACCTCAACTGATGTTCCCTGTTCATTCTTTTTCTGCTACTGCTGTTTCAGTTCTGCTGCTAGGGTCTCGGGTTGCGGCATCCGCAGCAGCTATATCCAGGGCCGAGGAGAAGAAGGCCTGGCTAATCTTAGCTTGGGTGAGCACAGTGGCCGGGAACCTATCCCTGTTAGGATCAGCAGCCAACTTGATAGTCTGTGAGCAAGCTAGAGGTGGTCAGTTTCCATACACTTTGTCCTTTTGGAGGCATCTTAAATTTGGACTTCCCTCTACTATCATAATTACTGCAGTTGGCCTGACTCTTATAAGATGATTACACACACAAAGAAATTCCGACGTCGGTAGAACTCGTAATCGTAATCGTTATTATTATCGTTATAGTTATGGTTATTGTTATCGTTATCGTTATCGTTATCGTTATCGAACACTCGAAGCTTATTATTATTGTCATGGTTATAGTTATCGTTATTGTTATCGTTATTGTTATTGTTATCGTTATCGTTATCAAACAGTCGAGGCTAATATTATTCAGTAGGAATCTTAACTGAGACTACTGTTTTGTACATTATTTCATGAACTTGCTTTTTTTTCATTTTTAATAAAACTATTTCCTATTTCAATCTCAAATTGTTGATCAAAATAGAAAAAGACAAGACAAACAAGCAGTATTAGTATCAGATAAATTTCTGAATATATGAAAAAAAATTAAAACGGCATAAAAACATACAAAATCTCATTACAGTAATTCTAGTGCAAGCAGTTCCCAGGTTCCATGAACCAGTTCCCAATTAGTCACGAGTACAAATTCTCCATTCAATTTTTGTAATGTTTTATTGTGTCCAATAAATTTTAATTATTTATTTATACGAGCTCTACGTTTATTTACAAAAAACTTACGTAAAATCTGCGTTTATTTACAAAAAAATTTACGTAAAATCTGCATAAATAAATGGTTGAAATTTACTGAAACAGTAAATCACCGTAAAACTGATCCGAAAATCTTTTTCCGGTGGTCACAGACTCACAGTATGGCACGTTCCAACGAAAACATCACTGTCATATATGTGTCCCATGCGAGTAGGTATTGATTTCACTCTCATATATGTGTCCCATGCGAGTAGGTATTGATTGCTTCAATAAGGCACCGTAATTTTTGTTAAAATTAATTTTAATTATTATTAAATTTCAATTTATTAATTAATTAACAATATATCATTTATAAATTATTTTATATTTAACATTTTATTCAATATACATTTAAAAATAAAATTATAAAAACACATTAAAAATAATATCTTAACGAAAGTATTTTTAACATATAAATTAATTATAATTACATTACAAAAATTTTTAATTATATTTACACTATTGATAATTATTACAATGAATTTCAGTTATTATAATGAATTACAATCGTATATTTTAATAAATTAAATTTTACTAAATTAAATTTTAAATTACGAACTATTAGATTATAATTACAATATAACTTATTATAATTTGTCATAAATTTTGCTTATATTAATAATTTTTATACTAACAATTGGTGATTTTTAGATCTAGATGGCAATAGGTTAAATGAGAATTTGCCTTTAAGTCCGACCCGGCCTAGCTTAAGCCCAAGCCCGATCAGGCTTGACAGTCCAACCGGATCGGACACAAGATAATTATTTTTGGCCTAAGCTATGTTGCCATCCTTATTTTCAGAATTATTATTAATTAAATAAAGAAAAAAGGATTAGAAAATAAAAAGAAAATAGATTCATGTTTGGGTGTGTTTGTCCACACGATAGATGAGCAATGACAAGTAGCCAACAAACATGATAAGAAAGTAGAGTGGGCCCATGCCACGTGCACGAATAAGAATGGTGGTGGTGGGGCCCAAAGTCCATTTACCTCTACCTTTGGGTTCATCTCCCCTAGCCTTTTTCTCTTTATAAGAAGCATCGAATTTTCAACGTAGAATAAAATTAGAATACTGTAATTAGAAGAGAGGATTTTATATAAAATTAATACTTAATTTTTAATATTACATTTTTTAGGGTAAAAAAATTAATTATGATATTATATTAGAAGTTAATTTTCATATTAATTAACTAATAAAAATATAATTTTTGACTAAAAATTCTCCATAATTCTAATTCTAATAAAAAATTATAATTTAAAATACATTGAAATTTTGAGTAATAAAAATTTAAAATATTATATTTAAAATATTGTATTTAATTTTGTTATCATGTATAAGTAAACATTTTGTGATTAAATTATATTAGTAAAACTCTTTTTAAAATTTGTACTTAACATAAAGATGCTCAAATCTAAATTTAAAATTAAATAAAAATTTTAACTTATGATCTATACTTGGTGTTAATATTTAGCCTGGATTACCAGTTAAAGCCTCTGAATAACTGCTCAATAATAAAGGAGATGGGAGTGCAGAAACAGCTAGAAGGCTCATTTAAAAACAATCACTTTTAAAATAGTGCATAATAACTCACTGACCGACCGCTTTTACGCCAAAGATGAACGGGGCTTAAGCGGTGGTGTTAGTGTTGGTGTTGTTCTTATCTTATTTTTTTTTTAAGTTTCAATAAAAGGGATTTGTAAATAATTGAGATTTAGTTTTTAATAAGCAGTCAAATCCCACATATATAATGGATTAAAAGAAAAAGGCAATGTGTTAAAGTCACAAATGGCATAAAGAATGGTACGGACAGTCATTTAAAACTTCTTATATTGTTATGTATGGACCCCTCTCCCTCAAATTGCACAAACAAAGTTAGGTCAAAAAAAATTAATATTAAGAAAATAAATTATTTATTTATTATTGTAAAGATTACAACAACTATTATTTAAATATCCATTAAATATATTTTAAATTATTATTTGATTATGAATTGAATAAGATCTAAAATAATATATTTATCAATTTAAATTCTTCTTTTACAAAATTTAGAAAATTATGTTAATAAAGAATAAATGTATTATCTTAAATATATAAATTCAGAATTAGGGAATTTTTCATAAATTAGTTGTTTGGTTTGCTGATATTATAAAAATAAAATGCTATATAATATAAATTAAAATATTGACTTTTACTTTTATTATTATTATTATTATTATTATATATAGCCCCTATATCAAGTACACAAATCTCTTCGCGAAGATTTGAAGAGGGTTATAATGTACACAATCTTTTTGCTGTATTTTTACAAAGAAACAGATACTATTACTTAAACATATGACGTACGATCATAATGCAACAATTTTATCAGTTACTTTAAGGCTTATCTTTATATATATATATATATATATAGTCATTTTATAATTAATTTAAATTTTAAATATTTTTAGGATTTTAAAGAAAAAAAGTAATTGCTAATAAAATTTGAGGAAAATAAAATAGGACTTGTAATAATTTCAGACATAATTAACTTTATTTTTAAAATTTTTTATTTTCTTACAATGCCTCACGTTCCGGACATACTTTCTTGTCTCTGTGTCTCTCTCTCTCCTACATACACTCACTCTCTCTACGCGATCTCATCACAGAGCTCTCAAATTCACAAGGCAAGCAAAAGAAAAATCTTTTCTTTTTGCCTGCCCTGTTCTTAGGTTCGAAAACCTTTATCTTGGTATTTCAAGAACCAAGCTTTGGAGCACAAAGAAGCAAGATTTTCCGATATCTTTGCTGTTTCGAGTGTGGGCTGACGCAATATACTGTTCTCGTCCAGGTCTAGAGCTCCAACTCACGGTAAGTGTCCTTCTTTCTGGAGTTGTTGTCTTCATTCATCTTGTATTTATGTATGTGCACTGATTAGAGTTAGTTAATTTCGGTTGTCTGCTGTTGTTTCTGATTCTAAATGTAGATCTGTTTGTTGGGTTTGTGACATTTAGTGTCCGGGATCGTAAATGTTTGTTTGGTTCGTGGGAAGATCGGGGAAAGGGAGAGAACTGTAAGGTGAGTGAAACTGTTAAAATGGTGACAGGGTGTTTTTTTTTTTGGCATGATTGCAAGAATCTGGAATCTTGAATCTGAACTCTTGAGATATTTTGAGTATTTTGAAGCATGACATAGTAGTTGGTAGTCTTGAAAATTTGCATGTTGAAATGGTTGGGATTTGAACTTTTCAATCTATGGTTTCTTTTTAATGTGTGTTGAAGTTGAATATCTGTGTGCTCTTTGAATAACCCTTAGTAGGTTTTAATATTTAGAGCTTCAAAACCCAGAGATTTGGAGCTTTCAGGTTTTCCTGAGGAACCATGAATAGGTTTATCTTTGATTCTTCGACCACTTTCGATCTTTTCACGTAAGGTCAATGAGCCGGTAATATAACCTGAATTCACATAGTAGTTACATAAGCACGTTTCCCCACATGGTTGCATTTCTGGGAGTTTAAATAAAAGATGAAGTTACTAGAGAATTTTCTGCTTGAATATCCATTATTTGTCTTGAATCTGTATACAATGCTCATATAATTAGGCTTTTATTTTGTTGTGCAGGTCTTTATCTTTATAAAAAGCTATAGTTATCACAATAATTGCTTCTGGAAATTGATAATGGTGAGCTTTTAATTCCCACCTCCAGTCATAAACGTGGTTCAACAAGTTGATCTTTCTGGAAAATGCCAATCAATTACAAATTATTTCATATCCTGAGCAATTTCACACGGATAGATTAATGAAGTAAGTTAATTGATGAAAATGGAATAGCTTTTTGAGGAGTTTTCTGTTCGATAAGTCCAGAAAACAAAAACATGCCTTCATGGTGGAAGTCATCTTCAAAAGAAGTGAAGAAGAAATCAAATAAAGAAAGTTTAATTGACACATTCAACCGAAGGTTTAGAAGTCCATCTGATATCAAGCCAGATAATAGATCAGGGGTTTCGGAAAAACACTGCAGCGATACTGTTTCAGAGAGGGGTTCTCTATCTCGTGCAGAATCCAGGTCACCCTCACCTTCCAGAAACCATGTGGCTCGGTGTCAAAGCTTTGCTGAGAGGTCCCATGCCCAGCCGCTTCCTCTTCCTGGTGTGCATTCACCAGTTTTGGGGTGTAGGGACTCTGGAAATGATGTATCAAGGAAACCAAGGTCTGAGAAGAGTTCAAAGTCATCATTGTTTTTACCTCTTCCAAAACCAGGCTGCATTGGTGGTAGGCCAGATCCAACGGATTTAGATTGGGAATTGGTCACTGCATCAATTTCTAGTGAGAGCTCCGGTGATAGTGATGATCCTGCTAACTCAACCCATCGCAGTCCACAAGCAACTGACTATGACCAGGGGACAAGAACTACTGAGATCAGCCCTTCAAGGTCAGTCTGCCACTAGTATCATATTACAGAATACATAATTTATAATTCATATGTTTCTTTCCTTAGCTACTCCCTGATGTAATTTTCACAACTTTTCCTAAAGCAGAATGCTCAAGGGTCAATCATCTTCAATTGGTGAAATAAGCACAAGAGAGGAGAAAAAACCAGCCAACCGTTTATATGGTAATCATACTTCTCCTACATCACCCAAACGTGGACCTCTATGCAGTCATGTGCCCAATCTACAAGTTCCATACAATTATGCTCTCTCCAGTGCTCCAGACAGCTCCATGTCAAGTCCTTCCAGAAGTCCAATGAGGCCATTTGGCACTGAGCAACTCATGAACTCTGCTTTCTGGGCAGGCAAACCTTATTCAGATGTCAACTTTCTAGGTTCTGGCCACTGCTCTAGTCCTGGTTCTGGATACAATTCTGGTCACAATTCAATGGGAGGGGATATGTCAGGACAGCTATTCTGGCAACAAAGCAGGGGTAGTCCTGAATGTTCTCCAATACCCAGTCCTAGTTCTAGAGTTCAAAGCGGTGCTGTTACCCCTATTCATCCTAGATCAGTGGGCACAACCATGGACACACAGTCAAGCTGGCCTGATGATGGCAAACAACAAAGCCATCGCCTACCTCGTCCACCAGTAGCAATGTCCAACCAATCCCCTTTTTCTCATTCTAATTCGGCAGCAGCATCTCCCTCTGTGCCAAGAAGTCCTGGAAGGGCAGAAAATCTGTTAAGTCCTGGATCACGCTGGAAAAAGGGAAAACTACTGGGTAGAGGCACATTTGGACATGTTTACGTCGGTTTTAACAGGTAAGACTAATAGATGGTAAATGTGCACGAAATGTATTTCGGAACTGTTTGATGTGAGATTATATATTCTTCAGTTTCAGCATAAGAGAGATCTTACTGGTTCATATGATGGCTATCATGCTAATAATCACTAATAATAACTTCTTTCCCATGGTACAATACAGCTTGCAGAGATTTTATCTTAATCCACTTTTAAGATTAATATATAATGAAGAAGTGCGGTTGCATAACTCATTTCATTTTAACTGGTCAGTGAAAGTGGCGATATGTGTGCAATGAAAGAGGTGACATTGTTTTCTGATGATGCCAAGTCCATGGAAAGTGCTAAGCAGTTGATGCAGGCAAGTTGGTGGCAGTATGGAAAAAGTTTTAGTGAAAATATACAGAAGTATTTACTTAGTCGTTCTGAAATTATTTTTCCATTTTTGAACAGGAAATTGTTCTGTTGAGCCGCTTGCGACACCCCAACATTGTGCAATATTATGGATCTGAGACGGTATGTCTTAATAAGTGCCATTCTTCTCCTTATATGTATATTTCATTTGAACACTGCTTACAGATATTGGAGTTGTATGTACTATGGGAATACTAAACCTAAAATAGCACTAGTAGTCTATGTCGCAAATGTGATGAAGCTGTTGTGGAGATAGTGGGGCATTTTACAAGTTAAATTGATACTACATGACATAATTATGGTGGGATGAAGATGAATTTTCTGGACGACATAATTTAGAAGTTTGCTTTATTTGCACGTAAGCTACTGGGAAAAGCATGCTGTGTTTTTTGACACTATTAAACTTAGATTTTAAGTTGATAAATGCTTAATTTGAAAGTAGTTCTTAAATGGTAAATTACTTGCTAAAAAATTGTATTATGATTGGAGGATGAAGTTCTGGCACTTGTGGTTTGGGTTTCTGGTCCTATGTTGATTTTAACCTCTCATTTTCGTAGGATAGCCAGTTTTTTTGTTAATAATTATGGTGCTATGGATTTTATTGATCATTTTTCTTCAAATGGGATTAAAGTTTTCCACTTCAGTTGATCCAATTTTTTACATGTACTATTCTTATTTATCTGCTGCTTGCCTTAACTTGTCAATGATTTTTGCACAGGTTGGTGACAAGCTCTATATATACCTAGAGTACATATCTGGTGGATCCATATATAAGCTTCTCCAGGAATATGGACAGTTGGGTGAGTGGGCAATTCGTAGCTATACCCAGCAGATCTTGTCAGGACTTGCGTACTTGCACTCTAAAAATACCGTCCATAGGTGAATTCATTAACCTACTTAATATGCATGTATCTGCTCAACTTGAAGATTTCTGATATTCTTATGTTAAAATATCATATGCAGAGACATTAAAGGAGCAAACATACTTGTGGATCCAAATGGTCGTGTTAAATTGGCAGACTTTGGCATGGCAAAGCATGTGAGTAGACTTAATTACTTACACCTTTGTAATGGCATGCCATTGAGTCATTAATAAGTCTATTGGTAGGGATTCAGTAGAAGAATGGTGCTTCATGTTGAATGAATTCAGTATTCAATCATCAAAATTACCTTTGTTCACTCGTTTGTTAACTTTTCATGCTTCGACATCATGCTCTCAGAGCAAAATTTTGGTATGCCAGCTATATATGCACACACTAATATGATTTGACCTTGTTTATGAGTTTCATGATCAAACTCTGATTGTGTAGCTTCCTAATGTTTGTTTTACAGATCAATGGACAGTCATGTCATCTATCTTTTAAGGGAAGCCCATACTGGATGGCACCTGAGGTATGATGATAACATTTAAGTGCTTAATCATGCATTGATTCTTCATTAATCATTTGCCTTTATTTAAAAAAAATCCAGGTCATAAAGAACTCAAATGGTTGCAACCTTGCTGTGGATATATGGAGTCTTGGATGTACGATACTGGAAATGGCTACAACAAAACCACCATGGAGTCAGTATGAAGGAGTAGGTTCAACACATGAGCATTCCGAATATTTGGATCAATTCAATATGGAAATTTAAGTTAACGTGATTTGATTAACTTGTGCTTCATATAATTATTCATGAAACTGCTTTGCTTTATTATTTATTATCTAGGACTTGATATTTGACAGCTAGGTATTCATGAAACTGCTTTGCTTTATTATTTCTTGTCTAGGACTTGATATTTGACAGTCGGAATGCTTGTTTATTATGCTGTGAAGGTTGCTGCCATGTTTAAGATTGGAAATGGTAAGGATCTCCCAGCAATTCCAGATCATCTCTCTGATGATGGAAAAGATTTTGTCCGGAAATGTTTACAAAGAAATCCACTACATCGTCCTACAGCTTCCCAGCTTTTGGAACATGCGTTTGTAAAGCATGTGGCACCTTTGGAAAGACCTGTTCATAATTCTGAACCTAGAGATCCACCTCCCGGGGTTACAAACGGGTTTAAGATTTTGGTAAATTTTCTGTTCTCTGTTATGATTTTTCTCTTTACTGGGTTTACTTTTGCTGTATTAACAGAGAATGGAATTTGTATTCATATGTTGGATTTGGTTTCCAGCAATAGGATCTTTATGGCTTTTAAATGGATGTTACATCTTACACCTTGTATTGTTGTCTGATATCGTTGCATCACTTATCCTGATCCGATCTGTTGAATATGCCGGCTGATTATCAGAACTATTATTGTCCGAACACTCTCACTGTTACTGGTGGAACTTTCTTTTCACATATGTTTTACTGATTTCTCTGGCACAATGTTTAGTTTTTTCGCATTGGTTTTTAACTGTTCTCCTGGCTTATTAACAGGGCATTAATCAAGCGAGAAATTTCTCCACCTTGGACTCGGAAAGACTTGCAGTGCATTCATCTAGAGTTTTGAGAGCTGGTCCTCAGGCCAGGTACGTCTCTTGGAATCATTACAGTTTTCCCGTATATGTATTTGTTATTAGCTTTTGTCTGATTTCAGCTGCACCATTTTTAGTGACATCCATATTCTGAGGAACATATCTTGTCCCGTTTCACCTATCGGAAGCCCTCTTTCACATTCAAGATCCCCACAGCATCTGAATGGGAGAATGTCTCCTTCACCACTATCTAGCCCGCGGACCACCTCGGGTTCATCCACACCCCTGACAGGTGGCCCTGGTGCCATTCCTTTCATTCATTTAAAACAGTCAGTTTACTTGCAAGAGGGTTTTCTAAACATTTCGAAGCCTTCAAATACCGTGTACAGCAACGGCCCATCTTATCATGATTCCAATCTCGATCTCTTTCAAGGAATGCAGATGGGGTCTCAAATCTTCTCAGAGCTGATTCCCTGTGAATATGATGCCTTGGGAAAGCAGCTTGGGAGGCCTGCTCATGGAGAGCTTTATGACGGACAGTCAGTGCTGACTGATCAAGTGTCTAGGCAGCTCCTGAGAGATCATGTGAAGATGAAACCATCCTTGGATCTAAGTCCAAAATCTCCGTTACCAAGCCGGACTAGTGGCATTTAACTTGATGCTTTTTCCTTAACCTGTTGATCTGCAGGTCAAGTTCACCAACGGTTGACGGAAGTAATTCATCCAAATAAGGACTCAAGGGAGAAAGAAAATGACAGGAGCAATAGAGTTATGGTGGACGAATGAGAACTAATTTCCTTCGGACCTGTAAACTGATAACCACGTTAAGCCTTTTTCATAATCTGGATTCTGATCTTGGCTGTTCAGTTCCCTCAGTATCGCTTCCTAGCCATCGTTGAGCCAATTTCTGGTTTGATGAAGCATCAACCATGTAGCTTGTGATTCCCCCCAGAGATAAAGCTTTCTGGTAATCCAACGTATGGCAGTTAACAGAGAATTGCATATATTCGTGGCAGTGAAAACTGTATATTCTTTTAGATCATCATCTTCATCATACAGAAGGAAAACAAAGACCAAGTACAAATTACTAGCTTGTAGACTACATTTTTGGAGTCTGAAACTGCTGTACAGAAGAAGATGGAGATTGGATAGTGGAACTAAAGATGGAAAATTTGTTTGTGAAGCAATTTGTAGATTTGCTGAGCACTGTTGTATATCTCATTCTTGCAAAGTTTGAAGGATGAACATGTAACTCTGGTGGAATTTATTTGTGGTATGTATATTATTCAATGTTCAAGCGAATTGGAAACGGTGAATTCTTATTCTTCCAGTTTCTAAGCAACATCTCTGTATTGCCTTCTAATTGTTTTTGCCGTGTTAAGAAATATCCGGTCTAAGCAAGACCAAACCGTTGGCCGGCCTTACCGCTGTACTTCACTGTTCGGTGGTACAGAATTACTCTTTATTGAAGCGATTAAGGTAGTTGATAGAACACAGTCACAACAACAAACATAGTACATGAGAAAGAACCCCTTCTAAGCCTATGCCTAGGCCGCCATAAGAAACTCCTTGTCCTTCTCCAACCTCTCCATGGTTTCTGGTTCCAAGCTTATCTCCACATCAATCCCACCACTCTTCCCCTGATACAAATACATCATCCCATCAAACCTGTTGTTTGATCCACTCCTCACCGCCTCTGGCTTTCCCCAACCGAAGTCCACCTCGTACACACGAAACCTCGGCGAGCTTCCCACAGCCACACAGTTCACTCCCGCATCCTTGTACTGAAATATCTTCGGTGCAGCCTCCCACTCTTTGTTACGTTCCTCGATGGCTTTCGCGTTGTGCATGTCAATGGCCTTTTGTATAACCGAAGCCCCGAACTCAGGCGGATCCTTCAGCAACAGTCCGGCTGCCGTCGCCGTGAATATTGCCTGAATCAGATTACCGAAGTAACTATCCGGCATAGGCGGGTCGACTCTTTTCCGGCAATCGGCGAAGACGGTGAACACCGTGAAGTCTTCAGATTTTAGCTCGCGAGCTTGCGTTACGTGACGCCATACATGGGCTGAAAGGGCTTGGAATGTGGAGAATGGTTTTGAACCGTCCGATGGAAGATTTGCGTTGACCTTTGACTTGATTTGACCGATCAGTGACTCAGAGAATCTAAAGACTTTCTCCCGAAGTGGCGGAGACAGTTTGGCGTCTCCGTTGGTATGTGGGTCCGGAGGAAGAGAAAGGTCAAGTTTCACCCGCGTGTCGCGCGCTTTGGTTCTGTCAAGGAATGGCGGGACCGAGATTGAAGATGATCCACGGCAGATCTCAGCCCAAGAACCCATGAAGTGCCATGTGGACATCCCATCAAGAACCGCGTGGTTGAACGCGCAACCCATTGCGAGTCCATCTTTTAGCTTCGTTAGCTGCGGGCCAATCAAATAGTGTATGGAATTAACACAGTAAAAAACATTTTGAAGTCATTTTCATTTTGGTAATACTTTTTAATATTAAAAAATATAAATGTGATATTTTTAAAAATTAATCTTTAAATTTTTAAAAATTATTGTATCTTTTAATTATTAAAAAATATTTTAGGTTGATTTCAGTTAAAAAATATTTTAGGTTTATGTAAAATTTTTTGGAGCTAACAGGGCAAATGCCCCCACTTGCTTTCAATGTGGCTCCGCCCCTATTGACCAAGGCTCTGATCCAACCCGAGCACCTTTTATAAAATTATTATTTATGTTAATTTTACGAAGATAACAACTTAATAAAAATTTCGCTGATTAACAGAGTATGTTTAAGAATAATTTTACTTTAAAAATTTTAGAAATCATTAAACTACAAGAAGCCTTGTATGTTTAACCCTATATTTTAAACAAACATACAAGGTTTGATCTCTTCAATTTGGCACAAAAATTGAATAAGAAAGTTAGAGCAGACGAGAAACGATGTCGTTTTAATGACCTGTATAGCCAGCAAAGGCCTGTGAAGTCCCTCCAGGTTCAGGACTCCATTGTACGGAATCAATTCCTTCAAATTCTCTGCACCTTCCTTATCAACCGTTTGATCCTCCACACTGATCTCATCAGCAGATGCTTCCAGGATCTCCACACCGTCCATCTCATCATCGTACTCCACTCTGAAAACGCCATCGTCGTCTTTCCCAAGCTTCCCAGCGAGTTGATGGAAGTCTTCCAGAACTATCCGAAGCCCGTCTTTCAGTTTCTCCACCATCTCCTCGTAGTTGTTGCCCTTGTAAAGCAACAGCTTCTGGTTGTAGTAAAAGGCCAGATATGGAAGATCAAACGTGACAAGCTGACATTGCCTAGTCCCGAGCTTCTTGTTGGGGTTGACGTGTGTTTTGCTTGTGATCTTCACCTTAGCATGATCTTCCTTCTTCTCCACTGGTTCGGAAGCCATTGTTTATGGTAAGAACGAAGTTTAGCAGGTTAAGAAAGTGATGACTTGTGGCGGTGTTGAAAGGCATGAAGAGGCACTTATAGAGAAGAAGAACTCACTTGATGTAGCTAGGTGGGAAGACATTAATGTACTTCATGGAAGGTAGTTGAGGTAACTTAATGGCTATGCTTCAATCTGGTGGCAAATGGCAGGTGTAGGGAAATTTCGTTCGTTAAAGCTTTCATAAAGTAAAAACAAAGTACTTGAGACTGCTGCATTCATAAATGGGAGTCGAACTCCCGACCCTGCTTAATTATAGAATAGCCCTTACCACCGTACTTCGGTGCTAGGGGTTCACAGGCGTGATTTTTGATCCTCTTAGAACAAACATGTCAATAGTTTTGTATATATACTTATTTTATGTTTAAAAACTAGATGAAAAATAAAATGTCATTCAAATTTTCTAAATTTCAGTTTTTAATATACTTTTTTTGGTATAAAATGATCTTTAGAATTAAACTATTTGATTTTTAAAAGTTTAGACATTTAAAGAAAAACTTAAAAAATTAAACATTGAAATGACAAAATTTTAGAAAGACTAAACATTAATTTTATTTAGTTTGTGTTTAAAAAATATTAACTTTTAAGTAGACTTAGCAAACTTGGATCGAGTCAAGCTAAAGTTTTTAATATGCGACTAGAGTTCGACAGAATTTAAATGACACAAAAATAACATCGTTCTTATAAAATAATACCGTTTTAGTTTTTTTATTGAAAAATGTTTGAGTTGATTACACAAATTTAAATTCGACTTGAATTTTGGTTAACTTGAACCCGAAATGTTAATTTTAGATACCTCAAATCGAACTTAATTTATCAAACCTACTTTTAAGAATTTCTTTTAAATTTGTTACAACATCCAATAAATGCATAATCACAGAGGAATTGCAAAGGGCGATTTGAGATGTAAGAGAACTTGGAGGTTAGAATATTGAAAGTATTCGAAACAAACGTCACTACTTAATAAGGATAAGATTGTGCATTACAGTAATACGCCGAACTTACATTTTAACCAAAGTGTTATTGTTGGAAGTATTAAAAAAAATGTAGTAAGTTGGTAAGCTCTCCCTTTCCTTAATTAAACGACATCTACAATCCAACTGTTTATTTAGATAATGTTAGTGTGAGGAAGACAAGAAGTGGTCCCTTTGACCTGGCGAAAAGGACCACTTTCTAATTTTTTCGATTTCGTACAATATTAAAATTATGATTGGCAATTAACATGTTAGATTAGCTGTTAGCTGAGTCTATCAACGATTTACTGATAGTTGATTTGATCAGCGAATAATATTAGATATATAATAAAGATATTTGGTAAAATAAGTTATTTAGTATTAGTTATTGAAGTGTAAAATGACTTATGAGGATATAATTTTAAAAAAATAGAAGGGCTAAATATTATATTTCTTAATATTTCGTTGAATATTCTTATAAGAATTTAAATTTTAGATGTTTAATTTTACAAAAATTAAGTTTATCATTTTAATAAAAACATAATAATAATAATAATCCAAAGTTAAATCCTCTATTGATATATGATATAGCGAGCTACGTCATATTAATACTTTTCATATAATATGTATGAATTTTATTATTTAATAGATTAAAATATATATAATTATAGTATGACAATATATAATAGTTATAAATTAAAAATATTAATTTAATGTAATTCTTTATATTCAAAAAGTTAATATTATGGTATTTTCAATATAAACTAATATTATGAAATTAAATAAAGATTAAAAAGTTTAATTAACCCTTTTATTATATTTTTTAAACTTTACGACATACTTATGCGAAAAAAAAGCCAATTTTAAAAAACACAAAGTAAAAGTAGAGAGTAAAGTGGAGGGTAATGTTGTTATTAGGCAAACAGTTAATCTTAAAAGTTTATCTTATAGAGATTTTAGAAATCAGCTTATTGAGATTAAATAAATTAACCAATAAATCATTTACCAAATACATCAATAGCTTTTTAAGATAGTAATAATATAAAAATTATTTTTAAAACTCTATTATTGTTAAAAATGATTATAAGAGACCAATTTATTACAAAGAATAGTAAAAAAAGTTTCTTTTACTTATATATAACATTTGAACTCGTAAAAATTATAAACTCGGGGATTTAAGTTAAAATCACATGGAGCTTGTTAAGTAGACTGCCTTTAGTTAGTTTACAAATACGACTGTTCCTCACTCCTAATCAATAGCCACATATGTGGTCAGTTGTTGTAGTAGGCCATGCCCTTGACTCATGGCTCGTAATAATTGATGCCACAAATGCCGGTGCTGCTCTTTAAGTACATTATTAAGGTTGGCATGCTGTCCGGACCCGATTTGAACTGCTGAGTAAATTTTAAAGCCCGACATGCTTGTTAAATTTAGTGTCTATTTGTATCGTCTTTTAAAAAGTCAATAAGAACTTTTTTTTCATTGTTTTTTTAAATAGGGTTTTATTGTAAAATAAAAAATATTATTTTAATAAATATGATTTTTTTGACGATTAAAATATAACTTTTTAAGAAGCTCAAATTTGGAGCTTCTCAAATGACCTTTTTTAGTAGATTTTTCAAATTAATTAATGAGCTTAATTTTAGTCACTTTTGTCCTTATATTTTACACTTAATTCCCACAATACCCACAAACTCATCTTCGCATTTATCTTGTAAACTCACCTTCACATTTATCTTGCGCAGTTGTTTTATTATGTACTTAACTATTTACTCAACTTGAATATTTATTTTGAGATTTATATAATATTATTTGACTTTTTATATGTTTTAATATTTATT
>JANVCL010000006.1:33689607-33708548 GCA_026546855.1 Erythroxylum incrassatum
CGAGTGCGATTCCTTTTATTAGTGGATTCATATTGGGAAAAAATAAAAAATAAAAGCTCCATTTTGTGTCATTATTCACACCTTCTAATTATTTATAAAGCCAACCATTAAAAAATCAAAAATAGTCAATTTTTTATTTTTTCCCATATTTATTCGTATGGGTCATTTGGTCACAATTTCTCGGGAACAGATCTTTTGTTTCACCAACCCTGTGCCTTCTGTGCCACAACTAATCTCAGCTATCCATTATCCATTAGACTCTAATGAATGGTTGAGATTAATTGTGACACAGTGGACACAGAGTTGATAGAACAACGGATTTCAAGCCCAATTTTTTTACTAGTTAGAGATAAAGCTACATACTATTAAATCTCTTCGGATATCAAAAATAAAGTCTTTTTTATTTTTTCCCATATTCATTCATATGGGTCATTTGGTCACAATTTCTGGGGAACAGATCTTCTATTTCACTAACCTCGTGCCTTCTGTGCCTAACTCTAATGGATGGCGGAGATTAGTTGTGGCACAGAGGGCACAGGGTTGATGAAATAGCAAATTTTAAGCTCAATTTTTTTTACTAATTAGAGATAAAGCTACACGCTATTAAATTTCTTCGAATATCACGTTTCAGCGAGATTTTTATTGAAAGTTATCATCATTATTGTTAGTGTTATTGTTTTATGAAATGTAAATCTCACTATAAAATAAAGGATTATAAAATATAAATTTTAAAAATTTTTGATTTAAAAATTTCAACAAAAATCTTATTTTTTAATTTTTAAAAAATAACCATTTTTCACTAATACGATAATTAATTCAACTCTTAAACCTGAAATAAATTAATTGAATTTGACTTTAAATAATAATTTAAATAATGATAATAAAATTATTTTTAATTAGTTTAATTATAATTTAAATAATTGTAATAAATTATTAATTTTAATCGTATTTAATCAGGATATTCACGTGTGTTTGTTGTACAATTCCATTTGGTGGCTTTACAGTAGTGAAATAACACAGAAGCTTCATTTCGTGTCTTTATCTATAAAGTCAACCATTTTAAAAATCGAACCAAAAATCTAATTCCCATAAAAAATTCTAAAATAAAATAAAATCTAGTTTTTAATACAATACTTTTATAATTTTAATGTGCATCGATTGTTTAAGAATTATTATTTACCTTTTATAATATTATTTATTTATTTTATAGTTCTTTTGTAAAAAATATCTTTTAAAAGCTAATAATTTAAAAAATATATATTACAATGAAGTTTTATATAATTTGTGAATAATATTCATAAGTTAATTCTATTACTCTTAAAATAAGATATAATTTCAAATTAACTTGAAGTAACCGGAAAGATTACTCTATTGTAACTACAAGGTTATAGGTTTGAATGACCGAAACAACCATTTTATAAAATTGAAAAAAGAAGATTGTGTATAATTAATTACAAGTTTGGATCATTCGAGCGTGATCAAACTAGACTTACACTGTGTTTGGTTAGCGTCTTCAACAGACAGGGATGAGACGAGATAGAACAGGACAGGACGGAACAGAACAAGAATTGAAGACAGTTAAATGTTTGGTTGCGATGGACAGAACAGAGATAATTGTCTTCGTCTTTGTACAAAAATGTGTTTGGTTGTCATCCTTAATTAGTTGGCTTAAGGATTTGAAGTCCTCTAGCGGTGGTCGAATTGGTAGAGTAGAGAGACATGGAGCCAAAAGGTTCTGTGTTTGATTTCTTCTACCTACGTTCTCTTGATCGAGCCTGTCGTACAGAGCTTGCCTAGTGCGAAGTATTCGAATAGCGTAATTTACACGCTATTGCATCAATTAGAAAATTTATCCAGTGCGCGTCCAAATGATAGCGACTACGGGTTCCTCCATTTTAAAGAAGAAAAGAAGGATTTGAATCATTGAAAGTAGGTATGAATTTATACCAAACTAAGTAGATTCATAATTAATTTGATGGAGGCTTTTGTTATAATAGATTACTTGTGCTTGTAGCCAATGAACCTGAACCATATATTATGCTTACATGCAACTAACTTGTACATTGATCAATACATGTGAATGAGGTTTGGTACTATAAAAATCATTACACTACCCAATTTTGACCTCTTTTTTTTAATAAAAGTTTTACAAACCATTTCAAATCTACTAAATTTATGTTTGATCAGATTTAAATATTCTTAATTACTCAAACCACACTTTAAAAGAATCGAGTCAAATTGGATTAGTGATAATTTCATCATGAACTAACTCATTGTTATGTTAATTTTTCGAATTAATCAAACTTAAATTTAATTTTTTTGAATTCGCGTTTGGTCAGTTGCAACTCTCTTCTTATGATATTATTACAAACATTTAATAATTACAAGGTCGAGTCAAATGAAATGCTCGAATTAGATATTTATGAACTTTAATTACTAACTAATCACAATAAATTAATTAGTTGATTATATTTTGACATTTTATTTATTTTAATATTTATATTTCAAAATTATCATTTACTTTTTATATTCTATCAAAATTTTCCTTTTTCATTTAATATGATATTTTGAATAAAAATAGGTATAAAATGAAAAATGTATTTAATAAATAATATTATACAAAATAAGTAATAATTTTTATGATATTAAAAACTAAAATAAACTGTCAAATTAGACGGAGATCCATTATTTTTAACCTATTAATTTAATCAAGGCCCAATCAACCACTTAAGACCCGGCCCAATAACAAAAAGGGGTCCAATTTTAAGTGTGAGATTATTTTGGTAGTTATCGGCAAAAATTAAGGGCGTAAAGGTAAAATTCGTCAAGTTACCGTTGGAACCCTGCCGCTCCTATATAGAGATTCAAAGCGAAATAAGTGAGTCCATTTCGAAAACTTAACTACACCTTACCGGACATTGATCGCCGACAAGCGAAGCCCTACCAGAAACGTAGCCGTCGATATCAACACACGAGAAGGACTAGGAAGAAGAACAAGAAGGAACAAGAACGTCAAGAATAGGAAGAAAGAAAGAACAGGAGCAGGCATCTTTCGATTCCTATACTTTATAACCGTTTTCTTTCTCAAGAAGCCGCTTGTAAAGGTAGATACTATGAGTTCTGACTCGTTCTCGGATTCGGTAGCAAAACTTTTGAGATTTTCCTCTTCGAGACTAATAGATCTACTGATGTAGTGTTCACGCCATGTTTGATATAACTTTGGAAGTATTGATCAGGTTTCTAATGCATAGACGAATTTTTTCTATTATGCTCTGTTTATGACTAGCCCCTCTATCTTAGGAGCAGTTCTTGTACGGTTAAAGTGTGAGTGGAGGGACTTCGACATGCTTGGGCTCATATTTAAGTACAGAATCTAGTACTATCTCCTTGAGTTTTGTTCTATGAATTGGATGTGAATTTACATAAACGAATCATTTTTCTGAATTTGCATGGATTCGTGGATTCATTAGTTTCTTTCCTATGCAGAGTTATACTCCATCGGTGCCAATGGCATCACTAGTTGGTGTTCAAGATGGTATGTTCCAACTCACTCTCCATGTTTAATTTGAAACTTTTCCTATCTGAGTATTGACATTATGCTTTGTCTATATCTAATGCTGAAATCTATCTGCAGATGCTTCTGTTGGATTCAAGACGAATGTGTCAAATGCTCCGAGGAAAGGAGGGTTTGGTGGAAGAACACCGCTTGGTGACCTTTCCAATTCAATGAAGCCTCCTCTGAGTCAGATATCAAAGAAGCAGATTTCTAACATTTTCTCTTCGAGTGATAAAGAGAAAACTAGTGCTTCTCTAGTGGCACCTGATGCAAGCAAGAAGAGAAATTCTAAAGCTACTGGCAAAGCACGAACTGTTAGGAAGGCGCTCTCTGACATTTCCAATTCAGGTAAGCCACTACTGAAAGAGGCGTCAAAAGGGAATTACCAAGCCAAGTTGAGTGTTCTGCCAGAGGAACCACAGCCTCCTGGTTCAATTTCAGAGGAAGGGTTTCTGCATAATCACCAAGAATGCATGAAACATACAAGATCCATGGACATAGATGAATTCCTTTTCATTGTCGGACTAAACAAAGGTGAACCAGATTTTGACTATTTTCTGTGTGAAAAATCCCATTTTAGCTTGCACTTTCGAACTCATATATTCAATTTTATTTGTAGATTATTCCATGCAATTGGCAACTCCACGAGCAAGTCCACCGTCAACACATTTGAAGGTCAGCTTATGTTTCCTCTCTGCAAAGTTGCAATCCATCTAGGTGATGATTCTTGGAAAATCTCACGTTCTAAGCTTTGTTTCATGGATTTCTTGTTCCAGGTTCAGAGTCCAGGTAGGCTAAACCTGGAACTGGAAGAGGAGATGATAAGCAAGGAGCTGATTGATTACCCATCTAGCAGACTTGATTCATCAGCACCTCCTTCTCCAGTATCACCAATCCATATTTCCAAGGAGGACCTTGACTACAACTTCAGGTTGATTGAATCTCCATAACTGCCAAAGCATCGATCCTCTCTCGATCAATGCCTTTCTCGATCATCTTTGTGTGGGTGTCTAATGCCATGAACATGTTTTTCTGTATAATCGTAGACTAGTTGTGTGGAATTATGGTAGTTTAAGAGCAATCGTGCAGGATTAGGATCATAGTTGGTAGATGATGTGGATGAACGTTTGCTTTTGTGCACTAAGGTTTGTGTTGGTCAATGTGATTTCCAGTATTCCTTAAGCTTCATTTTGTTGGGTATGCTTTATCTTGCTCGTTATTAAGAATATAAATTGTAAGTCCACAAATAAATGCATTCAATTTGCACTCATGCTACAATGAGCAATGCGTCGGATTGGGCCCAAATCACCACAAATCAAGTTTGAGCTTGAATATTTTTTTAAGGCTCGGCTTTACTATGAATCATCCGGTCCAAAAAATTTGTCAACTTTGAGTCTTAGCATAATACGATCAAGCTGAAGTTGATATGTTCTTCGAGATGAGTTTAATCAAGTCAAATTGAATTTAAATTAATTTGCACTCATGGTATAATGGAAAGTAGAAAATGAGTCGGGTCAATCCAAAATCTTCAAGGATCAAGTTCAAGTTAGATTTTTAAAAGAATTGTTTGACTTAAACTCGACTAATTTGATAGGACCAAAGAAAGGTAATCAATTTTTAATTTAGCATAAAGACGATGAAACTAAAATTGATTTATTCTTCAAATCAAGCTGAGTCATATTGGATGAAACCTAAGAGGTTGTTTGGTTTTACTTCTGCTTTTTTGTTGTGATTTTTAGTTTTAGTTTTTTGTTTTTTCCCCTGTTTTTCTTAAATAAACAAAAACATGTTTGGCTTATATTTATAATATAAAAATTGAAAACAAAAACTTGTTTAGTTGAGATTAGTAATTAAAAACAAAAACAAAAACAAAAGCATGCTTTGTTTTATTATCTTATTTCTATTTTTGTAATTATACTCTTATATTAATAATTATATATATATATATTTAAATTAATTAATTATCTTACGGTTAAAGTTTAAGTATATGCAAATTAAAAATTATAGATTAATTGTATATAAAAAATCTATAAATTAGAAAATTATATCAATAAAAGATATCCATCATATTATAATTCTTGAAAACATAACAGTACTATCATTTACAAAATGAAACGTAAATAAATTAGAAATAATATAATCATTTCACATTTACCTAGCAATTTCATCTCGCTTCCAAGACATACCTCAAAATTGTGCTGGAGTGATAATATACTTCACTTGAGAACTTGCATCTTTATTTTCACTTTCCCTAATTTGTTCTTCATTTTCGACATAACTGTCAAATAATTCATCGCTTTGTTCCTACATTTTAATGTAATTGAATATAACACAACAAACAATAACGATGTATTTTTCTTTCCTCAGATCATAACTTAGCATGTTTTTAAGTATAGGGAATCTTTCTTTTAAGACGTTAAAACATCTTTCAATAATATTTTTTAATGAAGAATGCCCATAGTTAAACAATTTCTATGGACCATGAGGTCTTCCTCTACCTCTATAATCTCGCAAATGATATCTTTGACTTCGATATGGTGAAAGAAATCTAGGTATATTAGTGTAGCCCGAATCAACCAAATAGTACTTACCTAATATAGAAAAAACATAATATTAACAAAAAGATATTAAAAATGAATCATAATTACTATGTTTATTTAAAATAATATAATACCTTATAGAGGCATAAGAAATTGATTCGCTAGATTTGTCAATGTTTTCAAAAGATCTCGATAGTCATTTGCAACACTTTCCCATCCAGCCATTACATATGTAAAACATATGTCAAATGAGCAACAACATAATATTTTAGGTTGGATTAATTCTTTTGCCCTTGTATGGTATTTGTTTATCGATCAAAACATGTGCATCAATATTTGTATCATCTATTGCTCCTATACAATCCTAAAAATTAAAAAATATATTAAAATAATTTTTAATCATAAGGATGTAATTAAAATAGTAATTAAATATATGAATGTACCTAAAAATATGGAAAGAATTTTGAATTATGTTGAATCTCAAGAGGTGTATTAGTAAAAGATGGTGAAATAATGACTCTTTTTGCAAGATAATTAACTGCATATATAACTTTGCGAAAGTGCTTCAAAATTGTCCAGGTCGAATGTTGAAATCGTTCTGCATTGACTTTAGTTGTCTCACTATGCCCTATAGTCATTAAGAAAATTGTTACTCGTTCCTCCACAGTCAAATAATTTGTGGCCTTTAAGCCTCCTAAACTTTTCAACTCATCACATGAGCTCAAGAAGATTATCTTTCTCATTCTTGAGTTTTCATAAATCCTTGTAAGATTCTCATTCAAAAGTTTTAATATTCAATCATGACCTGGTAGAACAGAAGTTCTACATGGCTGCTTTTGTAAATGAAAATATTTATTCTCTTCCTCAACTAGAGAAATAATGATTACCTTCTTCTGTTCATCACCATAATTTGATTTGAAATCTGATAAGAAATTCATGTATCTGCAATGTCAACATTAAATAATTAATAACATATTCAATCAAGTATATTTGATCAAATATAAAAAAATCATACAAAATATAAACTTAAAATTAAGTCAAATATTCATTCAAAGCACAAACTTAAAATGTTCAAAATATGGAATAATACTTAATATAAAAGTGTCAAATCAATAAGAATTCGATATGCAATAACATGAAAATATAACTAAAGTGATATAATCCAATCCAGCTTCCTTGTTTGTGTCATCTTCAAAAAAAAATCCCTATAAAGTGGAGAATCATATAAAGCCTTCACAAATTTTCCATATTGCACACCGTCAACAACCAATTCATCTAAAAAATTCAGACATTCCATCATTATGTTAGACTCTTAAGATCATTATCTTCTTTGCCATCTTGTTCTTAGGAGACTTCTTTTTCTTAAACAAAGAACTTTTATCTTGATCTTCTTTTCCATTATACAAGTAATCTTCATCAATATCATTTCCATGTTCCTCTTCTCTACTATTCAATGGAGATTTAGTTGATGGATGTGCATGCACACCAGTTGCAGTAGTATCTCAAAAAATATGACATAAGTCTAAAAATTCCTTGCATCATTTTTTCTTAAATCTGTGAGTCATTTTATGCACCTATAATGATGAAAAAGATATATGAGAATGAATATTATATAATATGATATATTAATAACAAAAAGGACATATTTTACCTTAAATATATTTTCCCAACATTTATTTTTAGCATTAACTTCACTAATAAAAGAGTTGTAACCGATTCCTGTTTCTTTTTTTCATCATCATTACACCCAATTCGAAGTCCCGCAATAAGCGAAGTCAGGAGAGATCTGATAGTAAACAGCCTTACCCTTACATAGTAGAGAGGTTGTTTCCAATAGGGCTACATGCAGATATGACCATAAAAGAATGATGCAGGGTAAAGAGTAAAAAATGAAAAATAAATACAAATTTAAAAATAATTTTTTAATAAAAATAATTAAAACTTTAAAAAAATAATAGCTTTAAAAATATTACAAATCTTCATTAGGAGATGCAAATCTATAAAATAAAGTTTTAAGAAATATATAGGACAAATATACCTTATATGTTGTAAAGTTTTGCTTATACTTAATGCGGTGCAATTTTTTTCTCACCATTTATCTGAGTTGTGTGTGTCAATCTTGCGCAGGGTCATCTTGAACTCGAAAATTTGGGTAGCTAGCGACTGAAGAAGCACCGCATAGCTTGGCTAACCTTCCTCTCTTCATTAAAGCAATACCAACATCTTTTTAAGCGCTTTAACTTCAACAACGGTTTTGGTGTCGAGTATTAACCAAAATACATTTATGGGAATTAAACTCCAAGAAGAATAACTGAAGATTTATATACAAACTGTATTTGAATCCACCAGTATTTGGATCCACCATGTAAAGACAAACACTTTATACTCTTAAGTTAAAAACAATCAACAATATGCAACACAAGGAAACACTTTTAGAACCAAACCAATAAGACATAATAGATCTCAACCTTAATGGTAATACTATAAAACCAGACATGCCACTGAAAACAAAATGGCAACATAGACAAAAGCAAAAGCAAACTAGATATAAGAGATAATAGCCACAAACTGAAACCCTCCAGCGAAATAGCGACAAAACCCAGCATCCCTTACCTCAAGCTCTAACACATCAATCTCCAAATAGCTAAAACATATCTAAATCAAAACCAACATCAACAAAAGTAAAGCACGCTTCTTGGAATCTGTTTTCAAGAAAGGAAAAGATGGGTTATCAAAAAGGACCCTCCTTTATGCGAAAACACAATCAAAAGGTTATTCGAAAAGAACCTCCCTCCTTCCGTCACACAAAAAACATAACATTTATGATCCAAAAACATAAACAAAGACAATGGCACTTACCTTCGAATATAATAATATTTAAACAGAGTGCAATTTGCAAAGAGATGGTTGAAGATTTCAGAAGCAAGAACGGTCGGGATCGTTGGATTGGAGGACAATGTCAATCCAGCCAGCAAAATCATAACATTTGATGAATAAGAGCACCTTACAATATTGTGTTTGTTGAAAAATATTGTAATTGTGTAGCACTTTAGGCCATACTAGAGTTCTTAAAATTCTTCAATTTGGCTCTTAATCTATTATACTTATTCTGCAATTGAATATCAGTATACTCCTTATTGAATTTTGTTTAAAGCCCTGCTTTAATATTCTTCCAACCAGATTTGAAAAAGATAATAGTTATTCGATTTCCCTTCTTCACTTCTTCAACCATCAAGGAGATTAAATACATCTCTATAATATCATTTCATACCCCATCTTTTTCATTTACTTTTATATAATCATTTTAATCATTCATATTATTAAAGCCTTCTATCACTAAATATAATAACATATAAGTGACATCTATCGTAACAATTTCTACAAAGTATTAAATGCTATATATGGAAGAGCCGACAGTTCGTAATTATGCCGCAATTATATATTTGTCTCGAGGAGCACAGGAAGAATTAGGATTATAATCATAAATCACTTGCTAATAAATATTTTAACATCTATGAATAGTGAATAAAGGCAAAGCTAGCTAAGTACAGAAGTGTCAGCTGACTTTGTATGCAATTATAACATAATAATAAAACATTATTTTATGACACACCAAAAGTAGAACAACTTAACATGGGATATAAATGACATAAAGACAAAAAGTCTCCATATGCTGCATTAAATGACGTGAAGACAAAAGGACAACTTCGAGTAGGTTGATTGCAATTAGGCTTCACCCTATGCTCCACTTTATGTCACCTGTGCTCCACTCTATGTTACATTAAAGACGTGAGAATGAGAAGAAAATAGCTATAAAGATGTGAGGACAAGGAGAAAGCGACTTTAAAATGACGTAAAGTCCAAGAACAATATAGCTACGAAGACGTGAGGAAGAAGAAAACGACTGTAACTGTCTCCACTTTAAAATGACGTAAGGATCAAGAAATAGTTATAGCCTTCGATTTTAATAACGTTATTTCATGAGCTGTTCAAGGTTCTATGTTCGTTCTTTATAAAGGATCAGTTTGCCACAAAAAGATGAAGTTATCGTAATGTTTAACAGAAGAGGTGAAGCAAAAACTGAAGAATTGAAACACGTCGCACGAGAACTCATTTTAGTTAGAAAAATGTTGTTCATAGGAAGAATGAGAGTGCATCATCTTCCTTATCATCAAAGAAAAATGTAGAAGCTTATGCTCAAAGCAGAAGTTCTACATGGTTGCTTTTAGTAAGTATGGCTACATCTATAGTACTGTTATTTTCTTCATATCTCTCTTCCTTTTCACGATTTTGTGTTGATTCGTATCTTTCTTCCATCACGCCTAGTTTCTCTATTTTGTTTTTTACTACCAAACTAATGCGATTGATCCTATCATCAACAATATACTCAGCTCAGTGTAACACAAAGAGAAAATAAGAAAGTAATATTGATAGTCGCAAGAAGTATGATGGATATGATGTTGTGGACGAGAGAGACAAGAGAAATCGCAGAAGCAACAGATAGATATGAAAACAAACCTGAAGATATTGCAACATCGATGAAGATGTAGAACACGAAGTCGACGCAAAGGATAGAAACCTGAATATGATTTGTTTTTATGAAAAAAATGTTTCAAAATAGATAAAAACCTGTTTTAAGAAATCACGAAAGCGTTATTTTTATTTTCGTAAAATAGTTGCAGTTTTTTTAAACGAAATATACGAATGTGTTTAACCAAACATGATTTTAAGGGTCATTTCTTAATTTACAAAAACCGCAACAAAAAGCCTAAAAAAAGGAAAACAAACAACCCCAAAATTAACTATCACCCCTAATACTACCCTTCAAAATTATTGATTAGACTCACAATTGCAATTGAATTGCAACATTATTATTATTATTATTATCGAATTAGTCTTTAATATTATAATTATAATCGAAAAACATTATTACAATTTATCGCAATGCTAAAAATGTATTTTAAACATCAACATTATTACAATTTATTTTTTTAATTTTTTAAACCAGAAAGTAGGTCCTATTATCATGTGACAAGTGAGATTCCTTGTCAGAGGTAATGAGACTCATTTTTTAGATTAATTATAAAAACATATTATGTGGCAACGAAGCCTACTTTATATTTAAAAATATTAAAAAATAATGTCATTTCAATATCAATGTGATATTTAACTAATGAGAAGTTAATCTTGATAATTTTCTATCTATGTGGGATGTGTTTAAAACATTTTGAAAATATTAAAGTATAATTTGCATGTCAAATCTTCTGTTCTAGTTATGTTGTTCCAACTCTGTTCTATTAAATGTCATTCATACATTTATATAGGGTCCACATAAATATGTAAATAAGATTTAATAAAACATAATAAGAATATCATAATCAAAATAGGAGATCTGATCCTTTTAATTTGAACGTTTAAAGACTTTAAGATTTAAGTTATATTTGTTATAAACAGTAAGGTTAAAAAACAATGGATCTATACTGAGGCCCAATTGTACCAAAATTTAGAATTGGCACATAAGTATACCAATTTGCTTATGCGTATGGTCTATACAAGTCCAGTAGTCCACAAAATCCTGACCATTACGTCTTTCAGTTCAAATAGTGGTTTGTGCACCGTTATGGATCCAACGGACCGAAGCCCGTGACCATTCATAACTAACGATGTACATGATCACATGCATTCACTCACTAGTCCAAACTTAAAAAAAAAAAAACGAAAGAAAAAGAAAACCTCATCTGAATCTCTTCACGTAGCTGACCACCGAGAACCACCACAAAGCAGCTTACAAGCCGAGAAATGGTGGCCTCTCTACGACTGCCCTCGCTTTACTCTGTTTTATTATCCCCTCCGAAGAGTCGTCCTTCTTTCGCGATTCTACGCCGCCGACAACACTCACGGCCGCCTCCTCTGACCGCCGCCTACTCCGCACAAAGCGCGCCAGAAACGGAGGAGAGAGTAGACAGCTTGAGGAACAGAATAAACCAGGACCGACTCATAACTCCTCGATCTCAAGACTTCAATGCTTGGTATCTCGATGTCATTGCCAACGCGGAGCTCGCCGACTATGGTCCGGTTCGTGGTACTATGGTTATTCGTCCCTACGGTTATGCTATTTGGGAGGCGATCCAGGTTCTAATTGTGTTCTTCCAAGTTTTTTTTTCGCGTGTTTAAATGCTGATGCAATAATGATTTTTCAATTGGTAGGAGTATTTGAATATTAAGTTCAAGGAAACTGGACATAGCAACATGTATTTTCCTCAGGTGAGCTTCTTGTTTGCTTGTTGATTACAATTTGCTTTGTTTGTATGCACTTTACCAACTTCTTTGTTTGATTTGGGGGGCTAAAATCACTTTAATTCACTGTGATTGTTATATTTTCCTTTAAACGGACAATGTTGGCTTTCGAAAGGATAAATTGTACTTTTGTGATTCTTTATCAGATTCAAGTGAATGCGATATATGTTAGATGTTGAAATTTTAGTTAGTAATGGATTTCTTATCATGACAGTCGTGAAACTGACTTGAAGTTGCCCATTCTCCCTTCATGTGGTCATGCATTTGCATTTCTAGTGCCTTTTCCATGACCGATTATCTAGATGCTACTTTTGGTTTATGTTAAGAATTGCATTGTTATCATTGTTGCAGTTTATACCGTACTCGTTTATAGAGAAAGAAGCTAGTCATGTTGAGGGCTTCAGTCCAGAATTGGCACTTGTGACAATTGGGGGAGGGAAGGAGCTTGAAGAGAAACTTGTGGTAAATATATCACTCTGCAACAACCACTTTATAGTTCTTTTACTGTATGGTCAGCATGTTCTTTGTTTAGCATTACAACTTCAAATACTGGTTCAAGTTCTTGAAAATCCAGTAACCTGAGCTTGGCTTTGATTGTTGCACTTCATGAGGTTGTGACAGGTTCGACCAACTAGTGAAACCATAGTGAATCACATGTTTACACAGTGGATTCATAGTTACCGAGATCTTCCTCTCATGATCAATCAGGTGAAACATTCACCTCTTGTGGCAGTTTCCCGACTAGAGCTGTACCTTCTTGTCGGTGCGTGATTGTACTTATACTGATTTTAATTCCAGTGGGCAAATGTCACAAGGTGGGAGCACCGCACAAAGCCATTTGTGAGGACACTTGAATTTTTGTGGCAAGAGGGTCATACAGCTCATGCCACTCCAGAGGAAGCAGAAAAAGAGGTTGTAAACTTGTTGATATCTGGAATGTATATAATTATGACATTATCGTACTGTTATCTTATTATGAATTGGTGATCTTGAACTGCAGGCATTACAGATGATTGACATCTATACAAAATTTGCCTTTGAGCAAGCAGCAATACCTGTTATTACAGGAAGAAAATCAAAAGTGGAAACTTTTGCTGGTGCTGCTAAGACGTATACAATAGAAGCTATGATGGGTGATCGAAAGGCACTGCAGGCTGGAACTAGCCATAATCTTGGACAAAACTTCTCTCGGGCTTTTGGAACACAGGTTCTTGAGTTCTGCTAGATTGTGCATTTTTTAGGAAGTTATTATCATGTGAAATACTCTGCCATGGACAGCGGACACCATGTTAAATTAGCAGCATACTGAATATCTGCTAAAATAAATCCTTGGTAACACACCTGCAATCCTTTTGACATACTCTAAAAAGGAGCATCAAAAACTTGTCTGACAAAATTTTCCTAATTCAGGAGCCTTTGCATAGCAATTCAATGCATTCACTTAGTTTCATTTTGTTTCTTGAATTTTGAAATTTACCATTGGCATTTGCTTGAGATTTTCATGTAAAATATTGTCTTTCCTAGTTTCCCATTGCTACTATTTTAATTTTGGGTTTATTATGTTACGGCTTTAGTATCATACGTGGAGCAGTATGCCATTCCTTTAGGCTATTTGGGCATTTATAGTGTCTTGGTGGTAGCACCACTCTAATGCTCCGAGTAAGTCCTGCATTTTGTATAAGCATATTAAGCATGATATTAAATTTCCTACCGCTTCCATGTTTTCTTTTTAAGATATATCCTTACTCAACCACAAAGTAACTAATTACCAATGTTGATACTTGTAAGGAAGAGTAAAAGAGAATCCTCCTTTAGAGCATTTAATTGTTGTCCTTAAAAATAGGAATCTGTATCTTGATTTAAAGATTCAACCATGCTTTTCCTCGAAGAAGCATAACAAATTCCAGTAGCATTCGACTAATATTGACTCCCCTTGTCTTACAGTCCCTTATTTGCCTGCTGGATGGTAATGGTTGACTCTTTGTTTAACCAATTATGTCTTGGGGTGATCCAACCTTTAAGGTGGTTTTGTCCAGGCCTTTATACCATGCATTGCAATTATGTACTTCTTGCATTTATGGTTACTTCTCTTTCCCAGTTTTGGTTCACTTTCCTTTTTAGCCTCTCATAAACCCCTTTCCATGCTATGAGCTCCACTAATGTCATCATCAAAATATGTTCTTGCAGTTCATGGATGAGAATGGTCAGAGGCAATATGTGTGGCAGACATCATGGGCTATCAGTACCCGCTTTGTTGGCGGCATTATCATGAGTCATGGGGATGATGCAGGCTTAATGCTTCCTCCAAAGCTTGCTCCAATTCAGGTATATCATGTTTTCAATAAATGATGGGCCAGTTTTCACTATTGTCTAAACTTGACCTTTATGTTGGTATTACTCCTTGTAGGTCGTAGTTGTGCCAATTTGGAAGAAAGATGAGGAGAGAGCTGGAATTCTCAATGCAGCATCATCTGTAAAAGAAGTTTTGCATACTGCCGGTATCAAGGTTAAACTTGATGACTCGGAACAGCGAACACCGGGCTGGAAGTTCAATTTCTGGGAGATGAAGGTCTCTTTATATTCTGATTACATTATTTTGGAATTCTTGTTTAATTAAATATTAGAGGGAACAGTTTATTTGTGAACAATTTAGTTGGGGGGTGGGGGGCGCTGGTTACAATTGATACACAGTTTAATTATGTAACCATTAGATTACAACTTAAGCTTTTTCTTGTAAAGAACATAGTTTAATTATGTAACCATTAGATTACAACTTAAGCTTTTTCTTGTAAAGACCTTAAATCCTATTACTAATTTTCTTACAAGTTTTTGGTTGACTTGAACCCAATTCTTTATTCTTTTTCTTCTATTAGATGAAAGAATGCTCTTTTGTTATAGGGTGTACCGTTAAGGATCGAAATTGGTCCTCGGGATGTTTCAAATGGAAGCGTGGTTATAGCTAGGAGAGATGTTCCTGGAAAGCAGGGAAAAGTGTTTGGGATATCTATGGAGCCTTCATCCTTAGCAGCTTATGTGAAAGACAAGTTGGATGAAATTCAATCATCTCTCCTGAAATTGGCAACATCATTTCGAGATAGGTTCATTCTCTTGCCCTAATGCTATTGTAAAATGGAAGGTCTCAAAAATACTAACTTTCTCGTATATTTCCTCTTTAAAGCTCGTAATGTTATTGTTGTATGTTTTTGGCAGCAACATAGTGGATGTGAACTCGTATGATGAACTGAAAGCTGCAATATCCGTGGGGAAATGGGCGAGGGGTGCTTGGGCAGCTAGGTAAGTTGTATGGTTTTAAGCATGTCATTCTAATATCATGTAAAATCAGCATGCATACTACATGTGATGCTGCCTTATTGTTGCAGTGATGCTGACGAAGTCAGAGTGAAAGAAGAAACAGGGGCAACAATTAGGTGTTTTCCCTTTGAACAGCCCCAGGGGACAAAGACATGCTTGATGACTGGCAAGCCAGCAGAAGAAGTTGCAATTTTTGCAAAATCCTATTAAGTATTAACGTGATATCATCCTCTTGACAGCATTCAAAATGGTCTCTCTATGTCGATATCCTCTTAAATACGAACCTGAATCTTATCAACCACATTGGATTGTAATCTTGATCGGTCCATCCTGAGCCTTTTTCCCCGAGTTTCCACACAGTTTCAGCAAGAGGCATTGTTGTTTAAGTTATACTAGGAAGAGTTTGATCTTGAGCAGATGCTTCTTCCTAATCCCTCATCCAAAATAAGGAGCTGAAGATTGTCTTTTGTAGCATATTCATAATAGAATAGTTTCAATCCCTTGTTCTTGACAAGATATGTACGTTTTCTCTGGAATTATGATTTGTAAGATTGGATAATGATACTTGGAACTTGTAAGTAAATCACCACTGAGGAACACTAAGCTCTTATTGCAGATATGAAGCGGGTAGAGTCTGTTTTGATCGGGTTATAAATTGAATTTAACCCTGCCTAAATAAAGTTTCGGGCTTAGGAGATTGGCTCGTTAGCTCGAACATGATCGAGACTCAGATTAAACTCAGGTGCATAAAAAAGTTCGTGTCCGGACATATTATCAACCTTCATTATGATTAGATCTGTTTCTAATACAGGGGTCAATGTGTGACCTCCGATCACCGGGAAAGCTCCGTGCGAGGTGGTGGAACATGTCAAGATAGGACGTCTCCAGTGGAAATTTATGACGAGTGGGCCCAAGGATGACGTGGAAGGATCAGGTGCGATTGGGCAGTTGATGGGGGGAATCTTTTGACTTTCTGGAGTGATGGTGGTGGTGGTGGGGTCTCCACCATTTTGTCTAAAGCAAAGCAAAGGTAAGGTATGGTTCCTGCCGTAGAATTAAAGTAACGCGCTAACGCGTGGGACCACGTCAAATTTTAAAATATATGTATGTATAGATGGAAATAGACTTTTTATCAAAGGAAAGACTGCGTATTTCAAGATTTTTTCAATTTTTATATAAATGAGTTGATGAGCATAATAATTGGGGATAGTCTGTAAGTATGAGATTAAAAGGTTATGTGTTTGAATCTTTTTATTTATACTCTTTTGATCGAGTTTATCATACAAGATTTGTCTAGTGCAAAATATCTAATTGCCATGATTTACAGATTATTGAATCAGTTTGAAGGTTTACCTAATGCACATCTAAAAAAAATAGTAACTGCGAATTTTTTTGTTATATATATATATATATATATAAACTCAGGTGAACGTATTTCTTACATAATATATATATATATAGTGTGAGCATGTGATTAAAAGATTATGTGTTTGAATCTTTTTATTTATACTTTTTTTGATCGAGTCTGTCGTACAAGATTTGTCTAGTACAAAATATCTAGTTGACATGATTTGCAGATTATTGGATCAGTTTGAAGATTTACCTAGTGCACATCTAAAATTAGTGACTGTGAATTTTTTTGTTATATATATATATATAAAGTCAAGTTAACGTATTTCTTACATAATATATGTATATATAAAGTCAAGTTAACGTATTTCTTACATAAAATTTATCTGTGGTTTTGTGAAAAAAGAAGAAGGGTCAAATTAATACGTAACTTTCTTTTATAATTTTTATAAAAAGATTCTTTCCATAATTGCTGCAAGCTCTTCCTTTATATATATATATACAGACACTTGGTCAATGAGGAACTATAAGTAAAGCTAGAGCTTGGAAGAGGCATCGAATACTGGAAATGTGTGGCTCCAAGTTTTGTTTTGATGCTAAATGATTTGCTTGGGAATCACTTCGAGGCTGCCATTTTCAGCGTTCACATAACTTGGAAGAAAAGCTAAGCTATTGGAACGTGCACTAATTTTGCAGAAAGAAAAAAAGAAACCTTTTGACAAGTTTGGATTTGATTTACCCAAAAGAGTCTTTGAAGTCATTAATTTATTAAATAATTTATTTTAATTTCGTAACTTAGCGATTGTTTTTGAAACGTAAAAATTCGTAGCTACTATTTTTTAGACGCGGATTGAGTAAATTACTGGATTAACTTAATAATTTGCAAATTACGTTAATCTAGTATTCCGCACTAAATAAACCTTTTATCACAAATTCAATCGAGAGGGCGTAAGTAGAGGAATTCAAACACATGACTTTTTGACTCTATTTTCTCCCCACTTTATCAACCAGTATTTTGAAACCTAAACCGACCATCGAATCGGAGGTCTTACTGGTTATTAGTTTGATCGTTTCGACCGGTTCAACTGTAATAATTATATTTAATTATGTATAATACTAATAATATTAACAAATACAAAAATATACCAAAAAATAAAAAATAAATAAATATTTATTGAATCAGTAGTCGGACTGGTCGAATCGGATCGGTTCAACCGATCAATTGACTAGTTTTGACCAATTTCTACTAGTTCAATTGATAACTAATTTTTATGGATAAATTAGACCAAATAATCGATCGGTTACTGATTGAACCAATCTAACCAGCCGGTTTTCAAAACAGAGCTACCAAGTCAACCACTCGTGATAGGCGTCTCTAAAATTCCTTCAATACTCTTGCGTGAGTAAGTGGAAGTTGGTGTTAAATACTTTATTTCAACTTATGAATTATTTTAAAAGTCTATTTAATACATCAATGGTTAATTTCAAATATTAAGATTAAGTTTTAAGATTTGAATAATTCAATAAGTGATTTAGATATGGATATGTTAATATTGTGTTTAGGATATATCAGGCAAGATAAATACAGTAATAGTTTAATCATATTATACTCTTTTTAGTAAATTTTAGTTATATTTTATTATTTTTTATTACTATAAGGGACAAGAAATGTAAGGTTTAACCGGTATAATACATCGCATAACATTAAATAATTTAAAATATGATTGAAGGAGATAATCTTTATCTACTGAAACATTTAAAGTTTAATTGAAAAAGATTATTCAATAAAAAATAATTAATTAATTTTATGTTATAAGAACTTATTAAGTTCTTAAGATTGAAAGTTTTAACAATAAGAGCTATAGGAGTAAATCGAACTTGAAAAT